>PVHX01006657.1:0-98493 GCA_004024805.1 Geosciurus inauris | reverse complement strand
TGGGGGGAGGTACCCGGGATTGAACTCAGGGGCACTCGACCACTGAGTCACATCCTCAGCCCTGTTTAGTGTTTTATTTAGAGACAGGATCTCACTGAATTGCTTTGCTTTTGCTGAGGCTGGCTTTGATCCTCCTACCTTAACCTCCCAAACTGCTGGGATTACAACCGTGTGCCACTGTGCCCGGCTTAATCTAACTCTTTTTTTTTTTTTTGGTACTGGAGATTGAACTCAGGGGCACTCGACCACTGAGCCACATCCTCAGCCCTATTTTGTGTTTTATGTAGAGACAGGGTCTCACTGAGTTGCTTAGCGCCTCGCCATTGCTGAGGGTGTAATCTAACTTTTGTTGCTTATCTGGCCTTTGGGCTCCTGGGGGTGGAGGCAATGCAGGAAAAGGAGATGAGAGCCAGGTATCAACTGAGAAACCAACAAGGCTGAGGTGGCGGGGTGGGGGGCATAATTGGCCTTCTTATTTAGGCAAGAAGAGGAGCAAGAACTGTGGGCTCTTAGAGAATATGAGATCTCTCCAAGCCAGGCGTGGTGGTGTACACCTGTAATCTCAGCGCTTTGGGAGGCTGAGACAGGAGAATCGCAAGTTCAAAGCCAACCTTAGCAACAATGAGGTGCTAAGCAAATCTTTGAGACCCTGTCTCTACATAAAACACAAAAATAGGGCTGGGAATGTGGCTCAGTGGTCGAGTGCCCCTGAGTTCAATCCCTGGCACCAAAAGAAAAAAAGAAAAAACTAAACCCAGCATTGTTTCAGGAAGAAGGGTTAGGGCCAATGTACAGGGGCTGGTCTGAGCTCTGTAACAGCCACTATGGTGGGTCAGGAAGAAGGCCTGCCCCCTGCTTTCCAGTGTAGACTCTTGGTGGGAAGAAAGAGCACCACAGATGAAGAGTAAGGTGGCAAAACCAGAGAACTCTCCAGTAGGGATGGGAGAAGGTACCAGTGGGTCAGCAGAATTCATGGCTTCTGAGGCAGGTGAGCCTGTGTCTAAATCCTGGCCCCATCACTCTCCAGCAGGGGGAAATTTCTTAACCTTTGTGGCTCTGTTCACACTGACTTGTGGCACTTTGAGATTGTGCCTAGAGCAGGTACAGGCCTCCTTGTGGTCATCTTTGTGGGATGGAGTAGGCTATTTAGAGATCACAGAAGCAGATGGGCAGGTTGGGTTGTAGGACTGATCTGAGCTCAGACATAGGATGGATTCACCTCCTCCCTAGTACCTGGGCACAACTTCCCTGCCATTCTGGGTAGTCCACTTTTCCATGGCCTGCCAGGGAATAGCCCACACTGAGCAGTTTTAGGAAAAAGGGGTGCTTTTCCACCTTTCCTTCTGGAAGCTACTTTGATTTCATCAGAGAATAAATACTCCTCCACTAGGCTAATGATGGCCAGAAGGACTCAGAATACTTTGTGTGTGTGTGCATGCGTGTGTATGTACACGTGTACATACCGTATGTATCAGCCATGGGGCTGTTCCTGTTTTCAAACCCTTTCCACCTTCTTCCTCTTTCCTTACCTGCTCTCACTCCAGACTCAGTCCACATTGAGTATCAGCAGTCTTGAGATCTAAGTCATGCTGCTGTGAGTTGATTGTGTATGCTGGGAATTGGGACCTGCCTCTCCCCACTGTGCCAGAGTAATTCCTCCTGTTCCCTCTTGATGCCTGAACACCTGGTACCTTTGCAGAACCACAGACTTAGCACGTTACCTGGAGGGGCTTTGTTTTAAAATGAAAGGCACTGGATCCAGAGATGCTGATTGGTGTCCTTGAGTCACCAGTTACTCTGAGGAAGACCAAAGAAATGTTCTACTTTTATTCATAAACTCGGTGAAGTCGCCAATAGTCCCAGTCTTTTCCTTGGAACATTGAAGGGAAGAGGTCAGTTGTCCCTGCATATATTGGGGGTGAAAGGTGGTCTTTGCTTTTGTTACAGGAGTTTCTTTTGGGAGGGTCTCCTACTTCTTTCTCTTTGCAGACTCCCTGGCGACAGGGGAGGATGTGGCGTGAGTGAGGAAGGGTCACATTGTGTATGTGCAGGACACAGACACACTAGATGTCTGCAGTAGGCCCTCTCTGACCTCGAGGCTTGGCGGGCTGTCAGACTGCCAGGAGATAAGGGGTCCAGAGTCTACTAACATGGGACTGCAGCCAGCTAGGGCCTTATGCCCGCCCTATCACAGGGGCTCCAAGCCCCAACTGCCATGGAGCCTCCCAAAGAGGGCTCCCAGTTGGGGCCCAACTAATATCTGGAGGCAGAGCTGCCTCCAGGGCCCTCCAACCTACACCAGGCCAGGAGCCTGAATAGGGGCCAGGCAGCCACAGAATCCTGCCAAGGGAGCCTAGCATGCCCAGCTGTGGGAAACCTAAGTCCCTGCCTTGGCAACAGAGATCTGACTGTTCTCAGGCCTCCTAACCTTCTTCCAACATCAGGTCCCAGAGAGTCCTGGGGTTTGATGGAATGAGAAGGTGACAGTCCTAAATTTATAGCCCTCAGTATTGGTAGTTGGTAAAAAAGATCTGTTAAAAGTTAGGAATTTATGAACAATGCGGTGGTGCATGCCTGTAATACCAGCTGCTTGGGGAGGATCACAAGTTCAAAGCCAGCCTCAGCAATTTAGCAAGGGTCTAAGCAACTCAGTGAGACTCTGTCTCTAAATAAAAATATAAAAATGGGGGGCTGGAGTTGTGGCTCAGTGGTTGAGTGCTTGCCTGGCATGTGTGAGGCCCTGGGTTCAATCCTCAGCACCATATATAAATAAATAAAATAAAGATCCATTGTTTTAAGTAATTTATTTTAAAACAGGTATTTTTATTCACCAAGATCCCTTTTTCCCTTTGTAGTGCTGGGGACCAAATCCAGGGCCTGAAGCATGCTAGACAGGTGCTCTACCGCTGGATTGTACCCCAGCCCCTTCATCTAGATTGTTGGCTTAGGGCCAAGGTCTTTACTTGAGTCTCTAAGTTTTTAATTAGACTTCCAAATTGTATGTAAAAATCACACCTCCATGTATCACTTGTGAGTCCCTGCTTTCTTTGTTAAGGTTTTTAAGTAGACTGTATATTCACATAGTTCAAAGATCAAAACAGTAAAAATCATCGGGGCTGGGGTTATGGCTCAGCGGTTGAGCGTTTGCCTCGCATACGTGAGGCACTGGGTTCGATCCTCAGCACCACATAAAATAAAGATATTGTGTTCATCTACAACTAAACAAAATATTAAAAAAAAAAAACCAGTAAAAATCAAAAATAAAACTGCCCCCCCTTATGTAAATGCTCTAAATGTTTAGACATCATTCAGCTCTGTGCCTTTTGCATGTAGTAGCTGTATTAGCTCTTTCCACATGGGCACATGGAATATTTTTGACATTTTTCTTTATAGCTGCATAGTATAATATGGAAATACTGTCTTTTTTTTTTTTTTTTTGGATACTGGAGATTGAACTCAGGGGCACTCGACCACTGAGCCACATCCCCAGCCCTATTATGCACCTCACCGTTGCTGAGGCTGGGTTTGAACTCGGGATCCTCCTTCCTCAGCCTCCCAAACTGCTGGGATTACAGGTGTGCGCCACCATGCCTGGCAACTGTCATTTTAAGCACCCCTCAACTCTCTGCCTTGGGTTGTTTTCACTATTTTCCCATTATTTACAGTGCTGTAATGATTAACTTTATACAAGTGGCATTTCCTATGTGTATGACTAAAATAAATCCTATGAAATAAAAATGCTAGGTAAAAGGTGAAATACATCTATTTAATTAGCTTCCATTTTTTAAAAAAGTAAGATATTTGCAAACCATATTTAGAATCATACTTCTTTTATATACACATCTGCAATAATTTTTTTTTTTTTTCATTTGTAACTAGTCTTTTTTTTTTTTTTCCTTTCCTGTCTGGGGTTTGAACCCAGGGGCGCTCTACTACTGGTCTACATCCCTAGCTACCACCCCCCCACCCCCTTTTTTTGTACCAGGGATTGAACCCAGGGACACTTAACTGCTGAGCCACGTCCCTAGCCCTTTTTGTATTTGTAGGGTCTCATTGAGTTGCTTAGGGCCTCACTAAGTTGCTGAGGCTGACTTTGAACTTGTGTCTCTCTGCTTCAGCCTCCTGAGCTGCTGGGATTACAGTGGTGTGCCACTATGCCCATCTGTAAAAAGTCTTTCTAGATTAGGCATTTTCATACTTTTGGATCCCTGGATACCTTAATATTTTCTTTTATGTGGCTATATCTGTGGATATTTACTATATTAAAAATTCAAACTGAGAAATTTAGAAATAGCTATTAATTCATTTAAAACAACAAAAATAAAGCATTGCTTTTATGTTTACAAATTGCAGAATTTCAAAATAATGATTTATTAGATAATAAGATCACAGGTTATGGTAGTTATAACTTAAATCTGCTAGTAAGAACTCAGTTACCTCCAAAATCATGGCACACACTTGTCTCAAAATAACAAATAAAAAAAGGGCTGGGGGCTGGGCGCGGTGGCTCACGCCTGTAATCCCAGCACTTTTGGAGGCTGAGACAGGAGAATTGCGAGTTCAAAGCCAGCCTTAGCAATGGCGAGGCACTAAGCAACTCAGTGAGACCCTGTCTCTACATCAAACACAAAATAGGGCTGGGGATGTGGCTCAGTGGTTGACCTCCCCTGAGTTCAATCCTCAGTACCAAAAAATAAATAAATAAATAAAAATAAAGGGCTGGGGATGCAGCTCAGTGAGTGGTTAAACACTATTGGGTACAATTCCCAGTACAACACAAACAACCAACCTCTGTTCAGAGTCCTAAGAACAAACAGTTAATCTCTGAATACACATATTTATACCCTAAAATTCTATCTCAGAAATTTCTGGAAAATTCAAGACTACACAAGCACAGGTTTACCACATATCACATCAGATGTCATATCATCTCACTCTGAAAAATTAGAGTGAAAAAGCATTTCATGTCTTAATATTATAATACAAATAGTTTTTACCTCAGGGACCCCAGCTAAAATTTCAGAATTGCTGTTCTTTGTCACTTAGTTTAATCTTCATAGAAATGAGAACTTTTATTCTTTCATATTCAGTTCCTATTTAAATGAATTGTAATCATTAAAATAAGTGTAATCAGCATCCAGAGGTTTGAGAATAGACACAGCTGGCTCTTGACAGGTGGCCCCTGAGTGGTGAGGGGTTTGGCCAACCCAGTGGAGGGCATCTGAGAGTCTGCTCCATGAAGACATGCCAGATTTTGTCTCCATCCCAAAGTGGCTGATGCTTCTTGGTGGTATTCGCTGAGCTCCAGTGAGTGGAACAGATGAGGTACTCAATCAGGCAGGGGTGGTCAGAAAGCATCCTGTGAGTGGAACTGGGCCAAGTTCTGAGAGTGAGGAAGATGGGAGAAGGAGCAGGGTCCCGCCAAGGAAGTTCATGTGAATAACTTAGGAGTGGTCAGCTAGGCCAAGTGGCTGAAGAGAAGAGAAGTTGCATCTACAATCTTTGCAGGATTCGGTCTAAAGAACTCTGAGCTGTTTTCACATCAAACACTTACTGCTCTGTGTCAGTAGCCCTTGGCCTGGGGTCCAGCTCTTACCCTGAGCAACCCTGTGGCCCCAAGTCCATGTTCCCTCCGCCAGTCCACTGAACTCCAGCCTCCTGCCTCCTCCCTGAGCCTCAGAAGCATGGCACGCCCTCCTCCCCAGCCCACCTGAGCAGCCCTCACAAGTCCTCCAGAAACCAGTTATTCAATTCCACAGAATCCCCTAGATAGTTGTTTGGTATTTTTGTAAACTATACTTTCTTATTATAAAAAATGCATGCTTATTGTAAATGAAAGTAGAATATGAAAGGCAAGTCTGTAAACCTGCTCTCTGAAGCAGTCTCCTTTAGCATATTGGCATCTTCCCTTAGTGTCGCTTTGTACAGTCCAGGTGGGACATATATATCCACCTCTTACCTTTGCATCAAAATTTCTTCCCATTGTATCTGTCTTACGGCTAGATCATAATTTACTCAACCATTTTCTTTCATTTTTAAATTTTAAACTTTTTATTTTGAATTTGCATGTACCAAAGAGTTGTAGAAATGGTTGTCAAGAGCAGGTCAATATTGGCACAATGTTGTCACCAGGATCTTCATAATGTCCTTTTTCTGTTCCAGGATCTGAGTTACTGTCCCCTATTGCTTTTAGTTTTTCTCCTTAGTGTGTCCTCCAAATCAGTTCCTGGGCTTTCCTTGTTAGAATGCCAAACATTTTGAGCAAGCCTGCCCCAAGAGTGATATTGCATCTTTTCCAGAGCATGGTAATGAGGCATTCATCATGTTGGTGGTGCCTTTTTATTTTTTTCCCACAAAGGAGGGAGTTGCTGGGGGTTGCACCCAGGGCCTTTTGCATGCTAACCCCATGCTCTGCCACAGAGCTGCATCCCTGGCCTCTCCAGCGGGCCTTCTTACCAGTGCTGTTTGCCGGATCACTTTGTGCCTGCTGCAGTTCCACACGGGAAAAGTAAAGTTACTGTCTTGCTTTTGCTTTGTATTTTCAAGCAGTGTTTTGAGTCAGTGTAATTCTTTTTCCCCTTGTGCTTTTATCCTCTAATTTTAGCCTCCATCTGTGCATCTCTTGCAACAGTGATTACTGTGGTGTTTGCCTAATGATTTTCTATTTTCCTTCCACATTTTATCAATTGGCAATCTACCCCATTTATATCAGATTTTATTCTATATGTTAAAATCTTTTTTTTTTTTTTTTATATTTTTAGTTGTAGATGGACACAATGTCTTTATTTTATTGCTGTGTATGTGGTGCTGAGGATCGAACCCAGGGCCTCACGCATGCGAGGCAAGCGCTCTACCGCTGAGCTACAACCCCAGCCCCCATATGTTAAAATCTTATATGGTCTTTGTCTCCTGTGGTTGGTTGGTTGGTTGGTTTGTTTTTGGTATGCCCTGAGTTTTTGCTGTGGGCAGGAGGGCGGGTACTGGAGATTGAACCCAGGGGCGTTATGCCACTGAGTGAGCTATCCCTCCAGTCCTTTTTTCTTTTTTGAGACAGGGTCTCCCTGGCCTCAAATTTGTGATCCTCCTGCCTCTGCCTTCTGAGTTGCTGGAATTATAGGTCTGTGCCATCACAATGGCTTCTATTTATTTTATTTTTTGAAAAATTTATTTTGTTGTGCTGTAAGATACTCCTTGCTTCTCTTGTCACTTCCTTGCCCCAGCCCTGGAATCTCCTACTTCTCCAAGGAGCTTATTATTGAATAATGGTGTTTAGAAACTAAGATATGTTTGCTTAGTGTGCTTGTTGCTGCTGGGGTTACCTTGGCTTCTCGGCAGGCAAAGCTGAGAAACAGATGTACACTAACATGTGCACACACAAATGTCTTTATTTGAATGTGTATTAAAAAACAAGTTTATACTCCTACTTATTCCAGACTTAACACCATAGGTTCATTTTATTTAGTCTTTCCCCTTTTGTTCTGTATAACGTCTTTCTCTAAAAACAGTGAAAGCCCCATCTAATCATTTTGTAAAGTTGGGTGGTCAATTATTTTCCAGTCGTTTTGCTTCAGACATTAGGATGCTGATCTGTACTGTAGATTTACTTGACTTCACTCACCTTTTATGTGATAGAATGTGGAAACAGAGGTGAGCACCCCTGGTTAACATGGGGTTCTGCGTGTAGAACTTCCCTGGGATACACTGGATGTTCTGTCAGCCTCTCCCTTCTGAATGCCCTCTCAGATCTGCACTCACATGACTTCACTGCTTCTCCCTCGCTTGCTCCTCTCCTAAGCCACACTCCTGTCTGATTCCTAGCTTCAGAATTCATTTAACACATAGAACTCTCCATACCTTGATGTTAGAAGCCAAACAGGCTGTCTGGTCCAAGGTTAGAAGCAATTACTACCCATTTCCATGATTACTGCTCTTTAGTAGGCATGTATTTATTTGAGATTGACAGTGGGTTGGGTTAATTGGATATTAACTTGACCAGGAAGATGCACAGAGATCCACTATAGCCTTGCTCTACCTGTGACCAGATCTTACCATTTTCTACTCCTGAGAGTGAAGGTCTGACTGTCAGAACAGGCAAGCTTATTAGTACAACACACTTAGTGGCTTAAATCTACATCAATTTACCATTTCAGAGTTCTAGTCCAGGCGTTGGCTGGGCACAGTGGTGCACACCTCAAATCCTAGTGACTCGGGGACCGAGGCAGGAAATTTGCAAGTTTGAGGCCAGCCTTAGCAACTTAGCAAGACTTTCTCTTAAAATAAATAAAATGGACTAGATTCAATTCCCAGTACCAAAAAAAAAAAAAGTCTAAGCATTGTGTGACTGGTTTAATCAGAGGCCATCATCATCTGGAGTGGGTGTGTGGGGTTCTGCCAAGTTCACATGGCTCCTTGTGTCTACAGGACTGACCCCCCTTCCTTGTTGGTTGCTGGCCAGAAACTGCTTTCGGTTCCTAGAGGCCTCCAACATTTACTTTCCTATCTTTTTTTGTTTTTGTACTGGAGGTTAAACCCAGGGGTGCTTAACCACTAAGCCACATCCCCAGCTCTTTTTTGTATTTCATTAAGAGACAAAGTCTCGGTGAGTTGCTTAGGGCCTCACTAAGTTGCTGAGGCTGGCTTTGAACTCATGATCCTCCTGCCTTAGCCTCCCGAGCCGCTGGGATTACAAGCATGCATCACTGTGCCTGGCTTCCTTCCCTATCTTAATGTCAACTAAGAACTGCAAAATCCCTTTTGTCAGATAATGCAATATAATCAGGCTCATGTTTACAGATTCTGCCTGTATACAAAAGCGAGGGTCACTGGGGTCATCCTAAATCTGTGAACCATAGCTAAAGTGATCAAGCCTTAATTCTAGCACCAAAATGTTTACCTAGTATATTAGTTTCCTAGGGCTGTCCTGACCAGTCACCACAAACTCGGTTGGCTTAAAACAATAGGGATGTACTCTCTCCCAGTTCTAGAGGCCAGAAGTCTGAAATCAAGGTATGGGGAGAACCTCTGGGAGAAATCCTTCCTTACTTTTTCTAGCTGCTGGTGGCTCCTGGTGTTTCTTGGCTTGGGGCAACACCAGTGCAGTCTCTGCCTCCTTCACATGTGCATCTCTCTCTCTCTCTCTCTCTTTCTCTCTCTCTGTCTAAATCTCCCTCTCCTTTCTTTTAGAGATGAGGGTCATTGGATTTAGGGCCCGTTAAAAACCAAGTTGCTTTCATCTTGAGGTCCCTGCCTGACTTCCTTGGCAAAGCCCTTGCCTCTCTGTCAGGTCATGTTCTTTGTCAGGACATGAATTTGGGAGGAATACTATCCAAACTACTGCACTTAGGATGCGAGAGAATGGCCTTTGTAAACCCTGGTTCATGGAGCTACAGAAGAGAAGGGAGATTTCCAGACAGAAAGTGGACCTGGTTGCCAAGCAGGTCAGGGCCCAGCTTCAGGCCCCCTACGTCTTGTTGGCTCAGTTCTGAAAACCCTATGGAGAGGCCTGAAGTTCTGGATCCAGATGTTTTACCAATACTTGTCCAAAAGGCTGTTGAGTGTGACAGTGTCCCTGTAGAATGGGCAGGGCTGAGGTTGTGGGACCTCTCTGCAGACTGGGGAAATGGAGTTCACAGTGTTCAGGTAAATAAGTCACAGAATGCTGTTGCTAGACGGGACATCATAGTCAGGCAGTCCTAAAATGTCAGTCCAGTGCTCCAGCTGGTTCAAGGCTGGTATATGGAAGTAGGAGTGTAGACACCTGGGTCTCACCCAGGCAGCTGTGATCAGAAGAACTGAAGTGAGACACCCCTGCCACCTGTGGCCAGGTTAGGGAACCAAGCACAGGTGGAGTCCAGCCTGCAGGCAGGACTGGGAACTATCACCAAGTGAAGGTTTTCAAACAAGGGGAAAGAAAGGAAACCTTCCCTTGTTAAAAGCTGACTTTGTATGTGTGTCGTGCTGGGGATTGAGCCCAAGACCTCGCACATACTGAGCAAGTGCTAACCTGACCTCAAATTTGTGATCCTCCTGCCTCAGCTTCCCAAATAGCTGGATTATAGGCATGTGTGACCATGCCTAGCTTTGTAGTGTGTCTTTGAGCAATTTATTCTTCTATCCTTAATCTCAGAATCTTCATCTGTAGTATGGGGATGTTACCATATATCCTCAATAATAAGATGCTTTTAGTTACTGTTTTAAAATTATTTATTATTATTTTTAAAAGATACCTAACAGAATTTTTATTTTTTTCAAACTTAAAAATAATTTTTTAAAATACTGATTATTTGAACCCAGACACTTTATCACTAACATATATCTTCAGCCCTTCACTTAAAATTGTATTTTGAGACAGGGTCTTGCCAAGTTGCCCAGGCCAACCTTGAACCCGTGATCTTCCTGGCTTAGCCTCCCAGGTAGTTGGCATTACAGGTGTGTGCCACCACCCCAGCTAAACTGATACTGCTTTAACGTTTCTGAAATAGGGAGGTGTCTCATTGATTTGTAGATTTAATGCAGTGTTTTTTTTTCTTATTCTGAAAATCTGTCCTTGATACCTCTTAAATTAGAGAAGGACTACAGGATCTCTCTTAGTAATGTGATTGGGAGGATCAAATGAAATAATGCAAACAAAATGCTTAGCACAGTGCCTGGCAGACAACAATCAGGTCCAGTAGTTGTTACTATGATTATTATAAAATTAAGGAGGGAAGGACTATGTGGACGTATGTGGATTGAGGAGTGAATGATAGTCAAACCAGTGCTGGTTTGGGTAGATGGTGAAAGTATCCAGAGGTTCTGAGTCTGGGGCTGACGTTCCTGCTCAGTGATGCCTGCAGAAACCCAGGCTCTTCCACTCCATCTTTCTGCTGTGCCTTTCTTCACATATAGGGCTTTGTCCCTGTGCTTGTCACTTTCCAGCCTCTAGACAAGAAGGAGGAGAGGAAAGAGGTGGCAGCCACATGGGCTGCAGCAGCCATTGGCCTCTCCCAGTGTAAGGGGTATATTTACCTCTGTCTCTTAGTGTTCATGAATTCCACAATCCAGATTTGCAAAGAAGATAGAACATGCACTAAACAATATTGACTGGGCTAACTGTTTAGAAAAAACAAAGTTAGAGTCTCTTCTTTAATTATGACAAACTAAGTTGTAGATGAGTTAGAGATTTAAATTTTTAAAATGCAAGCAAATACAGGTATATATGTTTATAAATTAAATTTGGGAAAGCATTTTCTAAACACGTTACAAAAAGGAGAAACCTTGGGGCTGGGGGGCGTAGCTCATGGTAGAGTACTTGCCTAGTAAGTTTTTGAGGCCCTGGGTTCCATCCCCCCACATTTTTCAGTTGAAATAAAAGCAGAAACCTTAGTGATAAATTTGACTTTCCCTCTATTTAAAAATTATGTCACTAATACCAGGTAACAAAATTAAAAGATAAATAATTCATTAGGAAGAAAGAGTATTCAAACTTGGGCAAGGTTAATATTTTCACCATACAATAAACTCTTAAATAAACCAATAAGAAAAAAAAAAATGAATGCAGCTCAGCAAAGGTGGAAAAGGAAAGTAATAAGCAGTTTGTAAAGCAGAAATGTAAGTGTGAACCTAAAAATGGGTTTAGCTATATCGGTAATCAAAGAAATGCAGATGAAAAGAGCTGTAAGAGCTGGGCATGGTGGCGCATGCCTGTAATCCCAGCACTTTGAGAGGCTGAGACAGGAGAATTGCGAGTTCAAAGCCAGTCTCAGCAATGGCAAAGTGCTAAGCAACTCAGTGAGACCCTGTCTCTAAATAAAACAAAATAGGGCTGGGGCTCAGTGATCAAGTGCCCCTGAGTTCAATCCCCAGTACCAAAAACAAGAAGAAGAAAGAAAAGAGCTGTAAGAACACATTGGCAGAGATGGAATGACATTTTTAATTAATTAATTAATTATTATGGTACTGGGGATTGAATCCCAGGAGCATTCCACCATTGAGCCACATCCCCCACCCCCCTTTTTTTTTTTTTTCGATATTTGAAGACAGGGTCTCACTGAGTTGCTTAGGGCCTTGCTAAAATGCTGAGGCCAGCCTCAAGCCTGTGATCCTCCTGCCTCAGCCTTCTGAGCTGCTGGGATCACGGGTGTGTGCTACCAAGCCTAGCTTGGAATGATATTTTAATACAGTGTTAGGAAGAATCCTGTGCTACAGACACTCAAACACAGGTAACAGTATGAAATTAGTGCAATGTTGAGGGAGTAGTTTAGCCTATTGTATATAGGTTGGACATCCCTAATCTGAAAATCTGGTATTAGAAATGCTCCAAAATCAGGGGGCTGGAGTTGTGGCTCAGTGGTAGAGCACTTGCCTCACATGTGTGAGGCACTGGGTTCGATCCTCAGCACCACAAAAAAATTAATTAATTAATAAAGTGGAGACATTGTGTCCATCTAACAGCTAAAAAATATTTAAAAAAAAAAAAATAGAAAGAAATGCTCCAAAATCAGAAACATTTGGAGTGCCAGTGTGACAGTACAAGTGGAAAATTCTACACTATGCAACTTGTTTCATGAATAAATTATTAGAAACATTATTAGGCTGTGGTGCATGTCTATAATCCCAGCAGTTTGAGAAGCTGAGGCAAGAGGATCACAAGTTTGAGGCCAACCACAGCAACTTAGAGGGATCCTGTGTCAAAATAAAAAATTTAAAAAGGACGGGGGCTGTAGGTCAATAGTAAAGTACCAAAAAAAAAAAAAAAATCCGGGTGTCCGAGGAGCTGCAAAGAAGGGAGGAGCAGGAGCAGAGACGTGGGATCTCTGTTTTGAGGGCTAGACAGGCCACTCCACAGGGCACTTTGGTCAGGACCTGGTACCAACTCCCCCAATGTCTATTAGGTATGTCTGAAACATAAATGAACCTGGTGTTCAGATATCTCATGTATGTACAAATATCACCAAATCTGGGGAAAAATATTAATATTTCTTCTGATTTTGGATAAGGAGTACTCAACGTATTTCAGATATTTATTAAATTGTAATAACTATTTGTCCACTAGCCCCTGCCATTTGTTGCTGGATCTCACCCATCCTTCTTTCCGTTCTGGGAAGCTCTTCTTCATCCCTAGGGCTTCTCTGTGCCTTGCTGGGGTGGGGAGGGGGAGAGGAGATGGAAGTGCTGGGATTGCTGGGCCGTCCTCCAAAGGACCCGAAGGGACCTGCCTGGAAATATGGTAGACCTGACTAGCTGTGGTTCTTTTACTTCTTTTACCGGAAGACTGAAAGGTTCTGCTAGCCAAAAGAGCCCTGTACTACCGGGCACTCTCGCTGTCCTTTCCTGGAAGCCAGAGGACTCTCAGGCCAGCCCTCAGGGACTCTTGTTTTCTTAAAGCACAGAGTACCGAGGTTTGGGGCCAGTTGCAGCCTGCAGGCCTGCCTGGAGGCTGGCCCTGTTCTCTGCCAGACTGACTGTTCAGCCTACTAGGTCCCTGAGACACCCACCAGCCTGTCTGTATTTCCATGCTGATCATTTTCTCCATGTTGGATAATTTCCATCTGACAGGCTGGGCCAGTTCTTAGGATCCCAGGTCCCTGGGTAGTTTCCAGGGCAACAAGCCATGGGTATTCCCATCTCTTTTCCCAGAAAGATGCACAATGTACAAGGTCACCTTCTCCCCCCAACATGGGGAGCTGATCCAAGTGCCCCATGGGGCAGCTTGTCCACCTCTTGGAACAGAGATTCCACGTCCCTGTTCCTGCTCCTCTCCCCTCAGCGCGCCCTCTGATATCCAGCAGATGCCACGCATAGGTGCCTCCCACGGCAGAGGCAGAGGCCTTGACCATAGGTGAACCGTGGTGTGTGCAGCTCTCCTGGCCAGCCTGTGGCTGTGACCTTGGTTACTCTCACATCACTCCTCTTCTTGGCAGCCACTCATGAGCCCCCTCCCCCAGCATCTCAGCAGTTGGCACGTTGAGAGGGGTTGTGTGTGTAATGGGAGCAAAACTCAGAATTTCCATGAGCAGCTGAGAAATTCTAGAAACAGCCTGTACTCATGGGCTTCCCTTTTTCTTTCCCTGACACAGGGAAAAGTACAAATGTTATTTTTGGTGGGATTATCTATGGTCAGTTGCTATTCTGGGCACCTTTGTTCTCGGGGATGTGGGAAGGGAGGCAGCAGGCCTGTACCTGCTACCTGTCTTCCACCTAATGTTTTTTTAAAACAATTTTTCCACCTTATGTTTTGTATTCCGAGTCCAGACCAATGTCTCTGGCTGTTTGGGTTCTTCAGCTGTATCAAGTGACCCCGCAGAAGGGGCTCGTACCCTTCGATGCTGCTCAGATTTCTCCCAGGTACAGAGACCACAGAACAGTAAAATTCTAACATGTGTGGCACCTGTAAATGGGCAGTGGGAATGTAACATGTTCTTTGGAGACTGAAAAGGTGCCAGGCACTCCTCCAGGCTCTGAGGATCAAATAGGTCCCCCAGGCTTTTCCCTCTTGGAGTTTGCAGTGCAATAGGAGGAGAGAGATGTATAAAGAGGAAAAAGACTGTTTTGGAAAATGACCTGCTAAGAGGAAGACAAGGCAGGATGTTAGGGTCTGAATGACTGGGAGAGGGCTCTTTGTGGGAGGTAGGCTTCCACGTTGAAGAGGTTATATCTGAGCTGTTGTAAAGTCATGAGGAAGAGCATTCTAGGCAGAGGGAACAGCAAGTGCAAAGGTGCTGAGGTCAGAACGACCTTGATGTGTCCGGGACAGAAGGCCTGGGTGTCTGGAACCTGGTGAGTGAGAGGGTCAATCGTAAAGCCAGTGGGGTGGCCACATAGGGCAGTAACTTACAGGCCAGGACAAAGGAGTGGGTTGTTTTCTCCTTTTTAACTGAGAAGCCAATGGAGGGATTAAAGCAAAGAAAATGCTGTGATCAGATTCTTTAGAATGAGTTTCGTTAAGCTGTAGGCTTTAGATTTGGACACTTCATGTATATGTTGTACTTAGAGGAGTGACAGAATGGGGGTTGGTACTGAGTGCAAGCTGGAAGGCCAGTGAGTTTTTGTTTTAACATTTCTTCCACTCACTCAAACTCCTTATGCTCCGTGGGCTTTTTTTTTTTTTGGTACAAGGGTTTGAACTCAGGGATACTTGACCACTGAGCCACATCCCCAGCCCTATTTTGTGTTTTATGTAGAGACAGGGTCTCACTGAGTTGCTTAGCACCTCACCATTGCTGAGGCTGGCTTTGAACTCGCGATTCTCCTGTCTCAGCCTCCCAAAGTGCTGGGATTACAGGCTTGCACCACTGCGCCTGGCTTCCATGGGTTTTGCTAGGAAAACTTGGATGTGCTCTTGTCCTCGGGGAGTTTACAGCATGGTGTTTTCAGATTCAGTCAGTATTTCCAGATCTTTCTTGAGGAAGTCTCCAAGAAAGAGTGGAATTTACAATGCACCTGTTATTAAAACGCTGGACCGTCCACTTGGTTGCATACAGTTCCTCCATGAGCACCGATGGGCTTCCGAGTAGTCTCCAGGTTTTCGTGACCAGTGCTGTTGTAGGAGTTCTTACTTCCATGCCTTTCCTCCTCTCCATTTAGGGAAAGCCACCTGAGCTGGAGCATGTCTCCATTGCCAGCCAGAATTAGGAACCTTTGCTATGTGACAATCTGATTGCCCTTTGGTGTGAGTGTTGCCTGGAAGGGGTAAGCCTTTAAGTCTGGTTAGAATGTTGATCCCTTTTTAATAGGCAAGCAGTTTGTAGGAGGTAGGGGAGGGGAGAATGCCTGCTTAGGTAGTTGTGTTGTTAGGCAAGTCACTTCTTTGCTTAGAGATAGCCGCCATACCCATACCTGAGGGTTTCTTTTTTTTTTTTTTTTTTTAATCTTTGCCCATGTGACCCTGGTCTGTCACTTAATTTGATATGAGCCAGACACCTGGTTCCCTTGCTCTGGAATTCATCTGTGTGCGCTCTTGACAGTGCCTCTGCAGAGCTCTGGCCCAGGCAGAGATGGGCAAATCAAGAGGGCAGAGGGCCAGGGTCCTCTTGCTCTCTTTTGCACCTTTGACAGAGGCTTTGAGAAGACATCCCTGTTCTCCTGCCCTTGACCCTGTGCCTACACCATGCACTCTGGTGAGGTTATGCCTGTGGACATACGATTTGCTCTTACACAGGCAGCAAGTGCTTCTGAAGGTCCTACCAACCTCACTGAACTATTAGGAAACAACCAGAGCGGGGCTGGTGCTGGAACTGGAGAGGATTGGGGTAGAATAGAGACAGACACACAGGACTTCCTGCAGGCTCTCCGGACTTCTCATGTCCCAGTCCTTCATCCCGGGTGGAGAGGCCTCGAGCCCCTGCAGCGTTCTGACACAGTTCATTGTCAGGCTTTCTAGTCCTGCTGAGAGGTGTGGGGAAGGCCCAGGAGTGACGCAGGTGGAGCTGAGCCCAGGCAAGAGAACAGTGGCAGGTGAAGGTGGCAGGTGGGCAGGAGCCTGGGCAGAGGAGCTCAGGTGTGTTGCTGTGGGAGGGGTGGCTCCCAGTCGCTGGGGCCTGGGGCACTTGGCAGTGGTTTCAGGGATTTTTCTTCTGGAACCTGGAGTCTTAGGAAGCAGGTGCTCTGGTGCATGGGAGCCCACAGTAAGGAAGCAGAGGATGTGGGAAGGCCTTTCACATTTGTCATCAGATGGTGGCTGCCTGTGACCTTGGCCAGAGAATGTGCTGTGTGGGAGGGAAACTGGGGGAACTATGATTCATAAATATGAGTCTCCCCCTGCATCTACCTTTCTTACCCAATTCGGAAATAGTGTCTTTTTTCAATAACCCTCTTTCTCATGAGAATAGGACTCACTTATCAATGTGTTGGTAAGACTCAGGGTCATGGAGAAATGCAAGCCCAAGACCACCCCTGCCTTTCTGCTGGGGCCTGGGTCATGTGCTGGGATGCACTAGCTCCTCGGGAGGCTGGGTGCTGGGTGGGGCAGGCCAGAGGGCAGCGCCTCTTTTCTCCTGTGAGCAGCAGGCCTCGGGCTTTAGTGTGCATGTGGCTCCTGGAGACCTTGGCTCAGGAGGATCTGAGGTAGGCCATGGAGGGCAGGACTGGGACAGAGAGGCTTGGTTGCGGGTGGAACAGTGGAACCAGAGGCCCTTGGGTGTTACCACCAGATTGCTGGAGTCCCTGGATACAGCAGGAGAGTTGAGCCAACTAGACACAGCCCCCCCCCCAGGGGGGGGTCATCTTTTCTAACTCTGCTTGTATCCCCTGAGAGATGCCTGTTCCCTTCTCTAATGGAAAACTTGTTAGGGCCTGTATCCCTAACAAGGAAGGGCAAACATGCCAGGCTGAGTTACTGTAAGGCAGGTCACTTATAAAGTTATAAGAAGCTTTGCTTTGTTTATTTGTTGTAGTACTGGGGATTGAACCCAGGCATACTCTACCACCGAGCTACATCTCCAGTTCTTTTCTTTCTTTCTTTCTTTCTTTTTTTTTAGACAGGGTCTTGCTAAGTTGCCCAAGCTGCTCTCAAACTTGGGATCCTCCTGCCTCAGTCTCCCAGGTAGCTGGGATTATAGTCATGGATCACCATGCCTGGCTAAGCTTTGAAGCCAAACTAGTCTCTGCTTCTACCTATCTCCTTTCTATTCTCCACATGGCAGCCAATCAGATTTTGGGGGGGGGTACTGGGGATTGAACTCAGGGGCACTTGGCCACTGAGCCACATCCCCAGCCCAATTTTATATTTTATTTAGAAACAGGGTCGCACTGAGTTGCTTAGCACCTCGCTTTTGCTGAGGCTGGCTTTGCAATCCTCCTGCCTCAGCCTTCCAAGCTGCTGGGATTACAGGCTTGCGCCACCGTGCCTGGCCAGCCAATCAGACTTTTAAAAACACCAGTGGCTGGACATGTAGTTCAGTAGCAGAGTGCTTGCCTAGCACACATAAGGCCCTGAGTTGGACCCCCAGCACTGAGGAGGAAAGACAGTGGGGGGGCATATCAGACCATAACTGATTAAAATGCACCTTCCCCTTCTCGATGAAGTTTGTAGCCTATTTTTCTCTCCCATGCACATCCTCTCATGTTCTCCCTGGCCACTACGGATTCTTAAATCCTTAGATGTGCCATCTTTACCAAGCCTCCAAATGTAGCTGCACCCTACTGGAATATTCCACCCCCATCCCTTCACTGCACCGACTTTTACGTGTCCTGCTGGTCTCAGCTAAATAGTATTTTTGGGGGGGAACCTCCCTGACCTCCAACACCAGATCGATTACCCTGCTATGTTCCCCGTTGCTTCCTGTGCTCAGCCCAGCACTGCCTGTGGTGGATGTTGCTCCTCAGCCTGTTCCGCAGGCACCATACTAAGGTAATAGTGGTTTACTCTTGGTGGCTTGGCCTGTTCATTAATAACACCTCCTTTGGATAATTATGGTCCAGCATACTAAAGGTAAAGAATCAAAAACTCCATGTTCCAGCGCGGGAGCATAGTTCATTGGTAAGTGCTTGCTTACTACGCACAAGAGCCCAGGTAAGAGCTCTAGCACCGCTAATACAAGGAAACGAACAAAACCCCTATGTGTTCCAGATATCCTTGTACTAAAATCCCCAGTGTGATTCAGATTCTGCCAGTTAGATATGCTTGGTCCAGTCTTATGTGTGTACAGTCCTGTGGGAAGAGATGGGGTCTGTTCTTCCTCTGGATGGACCTTGGGACTTTGTTTTGCTGGTGTGGATCCTGGCAGGGGCCGCATAATTCTGGAGCAGGCAGCTTCCTTATGCTGTAGCCACTTGACTATGGCAGAGGCAGTGGCTTCCTGGCAGCTTAGTTTTGCAGCATGATCTTGGGAGGAGGCCCTGGGAGCTCAGCCTAAAGTCTTTCTTCAGCCCTACTGATGAGCCTTCAGGCCATTTAATATCCTGTACAGAATCCCTTTCTGATTCAGTTGCCCAGCTGAACTGAATTACACACTGGCCCAGTCATCATCATACTGGTAAAATACTGGTCAAAGTGTTTGCTCCCCCTGCTGTGTGAGGGCAGGTATCTGGTGTATTCTTTGCATCTGGTGACTAGCATAATTTCTGGTAATTGTTGTTGGAAACAAGCAGGCAATGAATTTTTGTTGAATGAATGAACTCTTGGACTGAGTTTTAAGTCTGGTAGGTGTGGGTTCAGTTAATATAAATGAACTTAAGGGCTGGGGCTGGGGCTCAGTGGTAGAGCGCTTGCCTAGCATGCGCGAGGCACTGGGTTCGAACCTTAGCACTACATAATGATGAAACAAAGGCATGCTGTTCATCTACAAAAAAATAAAAATAAATAAATGAACTTAAAGGCAATAGGGCTTGTTTAGAGATGAAGAGGGCGAGAGATGGTGGTGGCTGTTGACCTGAGATGATCTGGGGCAGCCTTGGCCTGAGGGCACCCTGGATGAACTGTCTGTGGAAGTAAAATGGGATTTTGAGATGAAGCTAGATTCTCCACTTCTACTCTTGGGTGGGTTCTGCTAAGTTGCAAGCCTCTGCAGCCCAGAAGGCGTGTTTTAGTGTTAGCAGCTAATCACAACAGGATGTTCCTTCTGTTGTCACCTGGCAAAGCTGGAGAGTGGTGTGTTGCAGCTCTTAATGGTGGCTGTGCCCTCCAGGGTTGCAGCAGACCCCAGCAGCTCACTGTCTATTTCTTCTTTCTGGATTCTTGTCTTGTGAATTTGAAGAATGAAATCCATAGATGAGAAAGAATGAGGGTAAAAGAATAGCATTTATTCAAACGAGAAGGAAAGAGAGCTCTCACAGGACATGAAGGGACCTGTAGGGTTGCCTCTGGAGTGCTGGTCTAGTTTATGGAGCTCTTGGGTCAATACTGTTGGTCCAAATTTATGCTAATCAGGTTTGGAAAAGTGCCAACACTATAGCCTGCAGCCTCCATTTGAGTCTGCCCCCTCTTTTGTTTTCTCACCCTCATTGGGCTGGGCAATAAGCCCTGTCTCACCCAGCTTCAGGCCCATGCCAGCTTGGTGAGCTCTGAGAGGCTGCAGCCCCTGCTTGCTGCCCACCTTCCAGTCTTCCTGGGCCCTCTGCCAGCTCCTCAGTGGGGGTTAGTGGGCTGACTGCAGCTTGGCGTCCAGGGAGCCATATTACCAGGACAAGAGCTTGGATTCAGAAGGAGGTGTTGAGCTGCCTGTTTATCAGGGACGATGTCAAAGTCAGAAGGGAGGTTGAACTTCTCATCTTCTAGCACAAACACTGATTCCAGCCTCTTGTGTGCCCAGCACGGTGCCAGGCCTATACGGGGGTAAGGATAGAAGTAGTAGACAAGGACGCTCTTTGCCTTTAAAAAACAAAAATCTAATTAGGAGCCAGGCGTGGTGGCTCATGCTTGTAATCCCAGTACTTTGGGAGGCTGAGACAGGAGAATCGCGAGTTCAAAGCCAGCCTCAGCAACAGCGAGGCACTAAGCAACTCAGTGAGACCCTGTCTCTACATAAAACACAAAATAGGGCTGGGGATGTGGCTCAGTGGTTGAGTGCCCCTGAGTTCAATCCCCAGTACCAAAAAAAAAAAAAAAACTAATTCGGAAGGTTTCCTGGAAGACAAGGTAATTAGGCATGCAGAGTAGTTGGAGCTAAGTGCTATAAGAGTAGTCCAAAAAAGCTTCCTGGAAGAGGAGGTAATTGACACGACCTCTAAGAAAAAGCATTCAGGACTAGGTGAGGGTATTGCCCCAGAGGACGGGGACCTGAAGTATTGTGCTATGTGTCCCATAAGTTGTCTTATTTACCACAGTGTCGCTGTGAGCTTGGTCATTTCAGTTGCACAGTGGTGGAGACATACAGGGTTAGTGTCACGTCCCACATTGATGCCAGGTCTGTCTGACCTCTCATACTGCCTGATGATTTGGGCTCTAGATCATGCGTTTTATTTATTTGACTCTGATTAACAAGGCTGGGGAATTTTGCTTCAAGTGGTGATGTAAGTGGGGGATGTGAGCACGTTTGCTAATCCACTTGCTGGAACCTGGGGTCTGACACATGGGAGAGAACTGAGAGGGGCAACAGGTCAGCCTTTAGCAATAAAGTGTCTGGGAACCGTTTGTGGGTGAGTGTGGGAAGGGAGGTGACTCTTGCCCTGGCCTCGGGTGGGGTGCTGGCGGGCTCCCGGAGGCCCTCCCTGTCCACTGTGCCTGACTCAGTTAGTTCTGGAAGTCCTCTTTGCTTTTTCAGGCCCAGCCCAGCAGCAGGGCTGGAGCTGGGAATGTACTTCTTAGTATTCCTGGCTCTGGCCTCTGGGCCTGCCTGTCATTAAACTCACTCAGAGCGCAGTGTGGGGCTAAATAAGCCTTTCCCGGCCTGTCTCCTGTCTGTGCTGACCGCCCCAGGCACTGACCACCAGCCTCCGGCCTCATAACCTCCTCCCACAGGCGCTGACACACACAAGGGAGGCTCAGTAAATATTGTTTGAGGAGCAGCAGGCTGCTGGTTCTAATTTTGTTCCCTGCTTCTGGGTCACCACTGTTTTTATTTAAAGTTTTCCCATCCTGCCCCTCCCAACAGTGTGAGGTTTCATGGGGAGACTAAACGGACCACTGCCTCTCAGTGCCCTTGGCCCCCTCCTGCACCATCTGTGGAAATCTCCCACTCTGGGTGGCCTTTGGCTGTGCCAAAGCTGGAGGCTAAGGTTCTGGAAGACGAGATCATTCTTTTAGGGTATGTAGGAGAACGATTAGGTGGGAGTACTGAAGGAAGTGAAAGAATGGACTCGTTGAAGAAGGCCTGGGCCACCTGGGCAAGGCTGGGTTTTCAGGCTGCAATATTTGCTGTCCACGTGGGTGAAACTTTCAGCCAAGAGAGCTGGTCCAAGGGGGAGTGGCTTCTTTGGTGTTCATTGGTGGTGGTGATGGGGGGGGGGGCGTGGGATGTATATTTTTTCCTCAAAGCTCTTTGAACCCAAGAAGGATTTTTAGGGTGATATTTACTTGAATACCAAGCTTCAAGACTGCTAGTTTTCTAATTGCAAATACGGGGACTTATATGACTGTTATCAATATAGTTTGACCATGACTATGAATATTGAGAATATTCTAATTAAGTATTTGCAGGGCAGTTATTGGGCAGTTTTTGTAGTCAGGTGTATCAGTGACGGCTTCTATGGGTTCTAGATTTTTGTATCATATTTAGAAAGTTCTTCCCAACTCCTTGATTATGATCACTACCACTGCCAATTGGGCACATCAGTAGGTTGAAGTATTAAAAAAAAAACAAAACAAAAAACCCTCTCAGACTTGCCACTCAGAAATAGTCGTTGTCAATATTAGGTGAATATTATTCCAGGTATTTTTGCAGACATAATCACAGACAAATGGACATAGAGAAATAGAAATAAGTACTTCTCAGCTGGGCGCAGTGGCGCACGCCTGTAATCCCAGCACTTTGGGAGGCTGAGACAGGAGGATCGCAAGTTCAAAGCCAGCCTCAGCAACTGTGAGGTGCTAAGCAACTCAGTGAGACCCTGTCTCTACATAAAACACAAAATAGGTTTGGGGATGTGGCTCAGTGGTCGAGTGCCCCTGAGTTCAATCCCTGGAACCAAAAAAAAAAAAAGTACTTCTCTGAAAAAGTTGTAAAATTTCCCTGAATGCAACTAAAGAAAAAGAAACTGCAGTAAAATCAAAGGAATTTTTAAGCCTTAAAGAAGTATTATTCAGGGCTGGGGCTATGGCTCAGTGGTTGAGCGCTTGCCTAGCATGCGTGAGGCACTGGGTTTGATCCTCAGCACCACATATAAATAACAAATGAATAAAATAAAGATCCATCAACAACTAAAAAAAAAATTTAAAAAAAAAAGAAGTATTATTCAAGAGATAATTTCCTGCCCAGAGAAGTAAATAGCTTGAGTCATGAATAATTGTTTTCATTTTAGACAGTACCTGTTGACTCTGCTACCAAAAAATGAGGGCGTTGGAATCCGCATGTTTTTTTCATATCTTGATTGTGTTAATTGTACTATTAAGTTTTTCATTTTTATAACATTTAGATTGTATCCTATAACCATAATGCCCATAATGATTTTTTATTATATTTTTGTGCAGAGGGGGCTTTATGTTTACTCTCAGTCATCCTCCTGCTAGGGTTTCTGCTTTTCTGAGCGCTTTATTATTTCTGTATTACTTAGTTGCCTTTCATTGTTAGGTCATTTTCCTCCCTGGAAGAGGGCTGTATTCTCTGATATCTTTCATCCTTGAGAATTTCTGCCTGTTTTCTTCACCAAATTCGTGTGCGATCTTGGCCAGGGCTAATCTTTTTGATTTATATTTTCTTTGTCTCAGAATTGTGTGGACACTTTTGCACTGTCTTCTGATGCTGAATTTTCTTCTACTTAAAAAAGAAGCTTTAACATCTTATAATTTTTACAGTGAATTTTTTGGGAAAAAAAGAATCTGGTGGATGATGTAGCTGAGTGTTTTAGCATGCTCCAGGTCTTGTGTTTGATCCCCAGTAAACACCCTCACTCCCAAAATAAAGAATTTTCTTGCACTTGCCTGGAACAGTCTTGTCTTTAAGTTTAGTAGCTGAATGAGGCAGTATCTTGGTCTTGAACATTTGAGAAGTACAGGTGCATTATTTCAGTCCTCAGAGTCGTTTTTTCTTTTTCCTTCTGTTGTTTATCTTTGGACATTCTATTCTTAGATCAGCTGTTCCCATGATTTAACTCAAACTTTTCTCTGTCATATTTCTGTTTATATTACTGGCAGAATTTAGTTCCCTATCCACCATGATGTATTAGTTCTTGAGTGATCTTTGTTCCTCTTGGTAGTGAGCCCGCACCTCCTTGGGTCTCCCATGGTCTCTTTGTGGCCTTCCCTGGTGGGTTCACTGTTCTAGTGCAGTTAGGCTAGCTAGGCAGTGCTGCTTTCCCTGGGGCCACTTGTCACTGTCCCCGGCTTTGTGCCTGTTTTTTTTCATCCAGTCCCGGTGAGTGCTATTTCGCTCAGATGTTCTCTCAGTCCTAAAAGAAGAAAGTGACTTTCCTCTTACCAGGTTGCACCATTCACCTCCCGCCACAAGCACAGGCTGCCAGGCTAGGTGGGTGAGATCTGCCCCTGTGGTCTGAGGCAGGGTGCAGAGGGAGGCAGGCATAGAGCTGTCCCTCTGCTCTAGAATTTCAGAAGTGGTCTCTGTAGCGTGGTTCAGCCCACTTGATTGGAAGATGTACTCCCCTTCCGTTGGAAGGGGAGCAAGGAATATTCCCTGGAATTGGCCACTTTCCGCAATTCAGTCTGTGGCCCTGGAGTCCTCAGGAGAGCCAGCCTGTTGTTCTTGGTCCAGCTTCACCTCCCTGCTGCCCCAGTAGCTTTTCCTCAATTGAAGGGGCCAAAGAATGGGTGGTGGTTGGCCTCTGGCCAGATTTGGGAACCTTAGAATTTTCCTGGTTCCCTTGTGATTTGGGCCCAGAGGTGGGAGACGAACAATGCATTCCTTCCTCTGCCTACGGCTTTGATCTTTTTTTTTTTTTTTTTTTTGGTACCAGGGATTGAACCCAGGGTTGCTTTACCACTGAGCCACATCCCCAGCTCTTTTTTATATTTTGTTTTGAGACAAGGTCTTGCTAACTTGCTGAGGTTTGCTTTGAACTCATGATCCTCCTGCCTCAGCCTCCTGAGCCACTGGGATTATAGCCATGTGCCACCACACCGGGCTGTCCATGGCTTTGGAGGAATATATCTGATTATGCCCACTTCTTTATTGGCTGTTATTAAATTTTTTTTGCTTATTTTTTACTATTTTTTAAAGATTTTATTTTGTTTATTATCAGGGGAGGGAGATGTGTTGCCATTTCAATTTTCTCATCTAAATCTATATGGTGTTTCCACATACTTTCTCTTTTATTTTATTTATAATTTATTTTTTTATTTTTTGGTTACTGGGGTTTGAACCCTGGGGCACTTAACTTCTCAGCCACATCCCCAGCCCTCTCAGCAACTTCTCACTAAGTTGCTGAGGCTAGCCTCGAATTTGGTGATCCTCCTGCCTCAGCATTCCGGGTCTCTGGGATTATAAGTGTTTACCACCATGCCCAGCAAAAAGAGATTTATTTAGCTCACAGTTCTGAGCGTTTAAGAGCATGTTGCCAGTGAGCTCAGCTCTGCTGAGGACCTCATGATGGAAAGCATGTGTAAGCATGTGAGAGGGGAGGTCACATGGAAGCCAGAGTGAGGACCTCTCACTGGCCCCAGCTCTTAAAGGTCCCACCCCCTCTCCATATTGCCACGTTGGGAGCCATGCTTGACTCTTTGGAGGACATGTGCAGACTGTCCACACCTTAGCCATTGCCCTCTTTCAAAACTAAGGAAACAAGATTAATAGGATTAACAGGATTGATGACCTGCTAGAACACAAATTCCATGGATCACACTTGAACATTCAAGTTCACACAAGCCAGTGTTTTGACTATGACCCATCATGTGAAGGCAGGTGTGGAATTTTCCACTTGTGGCATCATGTCACTCACTCACCGTTTTAGATTTTTGATTTCTTATTAGGGATACTCAGCTAGAACTGGGTATTTTGATTCCTTGAGCCTCCACTTTCTACCCCAGGCCTGGTTTTGTCTTTTTCATCTACAAGTTTCTGGTACTTTTTTTCGGCACTTCTCTGAGGCTCAGAAATGTCCCCTGACTCACCCAGAGCCATTTGCTTTCGTATTGCCTACTAATGGTTTAATCTTTGACCAGTAGGTGACTCAACAACGGGAGGGGGCACTGGAGAAAGCCCAGTCTACTTTAAGGTCTCCTGAAGAAAGGAGCTGTTGACAGGAGAAAGCCCCAAGATGGTGGTCGGAACCACTCTGTCATAGCTGGTTGAATCCTTGGTGCTCCTAACCCTGGGTGCTGTGCTGAGTCCACAGGAACTCAGAGTTACCTCCTCTCTTTCCTTATACATATAAGAATAGAAGTTTCCTTTAACGCCCTCTGAGGTTCAAATGACTAGAAGACTGTTGAGGGGAAGCTAAAGATGATTTGCCAAGGCCAGTCAGTAGTGGGACCAGGAACTTCAGGGAATGTGATTCCTATCAATATGGCTTCTGTTGCACGCACCCCCACCACCTCACCCACCTCCCCTGTGGAGGGCTTTCTTTTGTTTGGACTTTCAGGTTTTTCTTAGTTTTAAGTAAGGTGCTATGTAAAACTCCACTTCACACTTCTTTCAAACTGACCTGGGCCTGTAGCTGACTGAGACCCCAACTTCGGAGCTGTCCCCTGGCAGGGGACTGTGCTCCCACATGCCGAGACTTTAAGGAGCACAGAGTGGGCATCGTGGGGACGCGTTACTGGCATACATCTTCCTGGCCTCAGAAACAGTCTTGCCTTCACCAGAGTTTCCTGTTTTGGGTCTGTACCCAGAGGAATAGGGTGGAATTGAGTGCCTTCTGGCCACTCAGGCCCTTCAGATTTCCATGGCCCCTTCTACTTAGTTCTCGGTGTCCAGCCTCTCAAGTCAGCAACATGATAAGTTACCACTTTGTCGTCTCAAAGAGAAGCCAAAGCTGGCCCCTCTCTAGAGGGGAGGTGGGCCTGGATAATATGAATGGGAAACCTAGCAATAATAATCCATGAGCAGAACTACCCCCTGAGGGTGAGATGCTTCTGGGCCCAGTGAAGGGGTGGGAGTAGAATAGGCAAGATTCCAATTTAGGAGCTTCTGAGACGGTAAGGAAACTTGTGTTCTACAGAGGGTTCCAGAACAAGTCTTCCTCACTTTCTCCTATGTCTCTGACCACCACCCCCAGGCCAGTGCCTTGGAGACAGGCCTGAGGCACTAGGACAGTTCACTTCTCTGACCCTGAGCTGGATGAACAAAGGGCCAGAGAGCTCCCAGCTTCTGTAGAGTAGCAAGGGCCTGGGGGTCTGAGCCAGCCTACACTCCAGCTTTTGTGTCTTTCCACCTCTTGCCTGCTCTTTCTAGCACACCTGGCTGGCTTTCTCTCTTGACTTGAGGGCAATTGGCTCAGGTCCCTGGGGGCTGGGAGGGGCTCCCCTCAGGTCACGCATGGAACAGAACTCCTGCCCAGCCTTGCTCTCACCCTCCCAGGTTTAGCAATAACTGTGTTTTTTTCACCTCTTCTTTCTTTCCTTCAAAGAATCTTTTAAAAACTTTTGTTGTTGCTATTGCTAAGAATAACATATAGTTAAAAGACAGGGGGATCTCCCCTGGAGCAGAAAGGTCCGCTTTCATGTCTGCCAAAAGAACAGGGTCACTTGAGTTTGGAGTGTCTTTGGCAGCTCTTGGATCTCTGGAACAGGATTCTTTTGTGACTCTAGTCCTAGTGACTCTCCCCTGATCCTTCAAGGAGGTGACTTAAGCTCTCAAGTGCTGGGTTGGGAAGCAGGGCTGAGTTTACTGGGTCTGCCCACCTTGTGGGGACTGGCCTGGACTGCAGAGCCCCGTTGGTCTCGTGGCCATCACAGAAGCCCGAAGCTCAAGTTACTAGAGGAAAGAACAGGTGTTCTGGCCAGGAGAGAAAAGGTCACCTGGGAGAAGCAGAGGGGGCCCGTCACTTATCTGATTGCACAGCCAGAAGCCGCCTCTTGCCTACCCTCAAGGCTTTCTGTCTAGTAGCCACATGAGGGGTCCCTGGGCCAGCAGAGAGCAAATGCTTCAGAAAGGCTCCTCCTAGGGAATGCCCATCCAGGCAAAGATGCGAAAATCGGCCCATGTTGTTCACCTTTGAAGTGTTTGTTTTTTCAGAGTGTTTTGAAGTTGCTGCAGATAAATTTGAGAAATATATTTGAAGTGGAAACAATCATTTATTCTGTTCTGTGATTCCACTTCAGGAACCCAGAAATTCAGCCTGGCTTCTAAGGCATCCTTGGGTATCCGTCTCCCAGCTATTAAGGGCATATTAAGCCGGGATGTAGAATGGTTATTAGAGCTGATAGAAATTAAGATCTAGGGCTAGGGTTGTGGCTTAGTGGCAGAGCACTTGCCTAGCATGTGTGAGGCATTGGGTTCAATTTTCAGCACCACATATAAATAAATAAAGGTCCATTGGCAACTAAAAAAAAATTTTTTTTTAAAGAACATTAAAAAAGAAAGAAAGAGCCGGGCATGGTGGCGTATGCCTATAATCCCAGCACTTTGGGAGGCTGAGACAAGAGAATCGCGAGTTCAAAGCCAGCCTCAGTAACTGTGAGGCACTAAGCAACTCAGTAAGACCCTGTCTCTACATAAAACACAAACTAGGGCTGGGGATGTGACTTAGTGGTCGAGTACCCCTGAGTTCAATCAGGAAAGAAAGAAAGAAGAAAGAAAGAAATTAAGATCTGCTGGGCACAGTGGCGCATGTCTGTAATCCCAGAGACTCAGAAGACTGAGGCAGGAGGATCACAAATTCAAGACTAGCCTCTGCAATTTAGTGAGGCCCTAAGCAACTTAGACTGTCTCAAAAAGTAAAAAAGTGGGTTCATCCCCAGGATAAGGAAAGGAAGGAGAGAAGGATGATGAGAGGGAGGGAGGAGGGAATTGGCAAAGATCTGAGCTGTGCAGAATTTTGTGGCTCTCCAGGCCGTGCATTTTGTCTTCATGCTGAGAGCACACTGGTTGAGGTTGTACTGACAAGTGTCTTTCAGACCTGGCTTTCATTCATGAAAAAGTCAATTTCTGGCTTTGCTGGCTATATGTTTCCTAATCTCTGGACTCTGGTTTCTTATCTATTAAGTGGGGATTAAATTCCCAGCTTCTTTTAAAGGAACCAGTAAATGTCAGATACTTAGCAAGGTCTGCCCTTGGTCAGTGCCAGCTGCTGGGCGTTGTCTCTCCACCTCTTTTTCTAAATCCATGCACGCTTCCACTCTGTGTTAACAGCAGAACACGTGCCATGGATGGATCACAGCTGCTTGGCCGAATAAGTGCTTTCTTTGAACAGTGGGTTTCAGTCATTTTGGCTTAAAACCCACTCCCTTCCCATTTCCCCACTCACCCTAATTTAACTTTTGGTTCTTGGTGGAGATTCAAGTTGTGAGTCTCAAAGTAACACTTTCAGAGACCGTCATTTTTGCTGATCCATCTGTTTGTGTACTTTCCACTGAAGAGCAGCATTTGACATGTCCAGGTTCTGTGTATACGCCGTGCGTACAACCCAAAGCCTGAACGACCCTGGGTACCCTGGAAATTTAAGACTTATGTAACATGTGTGCTGCAGGCCTGGAGTTGTGATAGTTTCAGTTGAAAGTAAAGTTAGCCACGAGGTATTCCTCACAGTTGCATTAGCAGCTTAATGTTTGGGGCGAGTCAAAGTTGAAAGAAACCTGATAATTATGTCTTAGAATAATTATAGCCGGATTTTGAGTGCTTTAGTTCAGGCACTTGGCGAAGGCCTTGCCGGAGGTTGGGTATTACATCTTCACAATCATCCAATGAGGTGGGTCCCAATTTTGCAGATGAGAAAAATTAGGTATGGGGAGGTTGTGTAACTTGACCAAGGCAGCTTCTTTTTTGAGTAGCATTATAAAATTCAAGCCATGTTCGTCTGGCACTAGGCCCCTGGTGAGCTACATTACTCCTCTGGGTCATTCTGTGTTAAATAACATTCTGGGTTAAATAACTTACCCAAAGTCACCTTGCTCTAGGGCCAGGGTTCAAGGCAACCTGTTCTGAGCCACTCAGATCCTGTTCCTCTGTCACAAGCAAAGACCCAGAGGTGGAGCAGCACACTGGGAGGCATTTGGTGCTGGAGCCCTGGGAGCCTGGGAAGGAAACTGCTGCAATGGTTGAGCTCTTCCTGGTCTGGAGCAAGGAGGCTCGGTTCCCCCTCTGGATATTTGCTTATGTCATTGATTAAATTACAACCCTACTAAGGAAAATGATTAACAAAAGAAAAATTACAGTCAGCACTGCTACCTTAAGCTGTTTTCTGTGTTCTTTTCAGTGCTTAACATTGCTACATAATTCTTTATTTACCTAATGTTGTATCCATTTTAAATGGATATAATTTCTTGTATCTGCATAATATTCCATGACATTGATGTAATTTGCGTGACCACAGAACATCTTCCTGTGCGTGACCTTTTAATTTATTTATTTATTTATTTTGGTGCTGGAGATTGAACCTAGGGGTGCTCTGTCTTTGAGCTACATCCTCAGCCCATTTTATTTTTTTATTTTCAGACAGGATCTCACTGAGTTGCTTGGGGAGGGGGTCTGACTAAGATACTAAGGCTGGCCTTAGTATCTTGTGATCCTCTTGCCTCAGCCTCCGGAATCACTAAGTTTCTAGGCATGTGCCACCATGCCTGGTTTATTTTTGAATTATTTTGATTAGGATAAATTCTAGAAGTAAAATGATTCATTTGAAGGGCTTAAATATTTTTTATTATCTCATAACTTTTTTCAGTAGTCCTATCATTTTTACAGTTGCTGACAATATATCTTCCTTCTGCTGCTGTTCAACTTCATGAACATAAGGTTGCTTTTATTTTATGGTTTTTTGAAATTTTTATGTTACCGTTAAATTATTTCATTTCACTTCAGTTTTATTTATTTGTGGCACTGGGGTTCAAGCCCAGCAGTAGAGAACACAAATTCTCTACCACTGCACCGTATCCCCGCCCCGAGGTGTTCTGTGTTAAAAGTCTATTTTGCTATTTTAATAAGTAGGAAGATAGCACCAGTGAAGTTCTTAATTTGTATTCTCAATGTCATAGAGAGACTTTTTTGTTTTCCATCATTGATGGTATATATTTTTGCTAGTCTTGTGTTTTTTCTCTTTTAGATATAATATTTATATTTAAGGAACTTTTTGTTTTGGAGGATTTCAGATTTAACAAGCTCGGCGTAGTAGCTCACGCCTGTAATCCCAGTGACTCTGGAGGCTGAGGTAGGAGGATTGCAAATTCAAGGCCAGCCTCAGCAACTTAGTGATACCTGCCTCAAAATAAAATAAAAAGGGCTGGGGGTATAACTCAGTGGTAGAGCATTCCTGGGTTCAAATCCCCAGTACAACAAACCAGAACAGAACACGAAAGTATACAGAAAAGCCTAATGAACTCCCACAATGTCCCAGCCTGTCTCTTCCATTCCTGCCCCCACCACATGCTCAACCTTCTTTATTATTTTGAAGCAGATTCTAGATGAGATGTCATTTAATCTATGATTATGTTAGTATCTCTAAAAGATAAGGTCTCTTAAGATCATAGCCACATTTTATTTTAATTATTTAATTTTTATTTTTGTGCTGGGAGTGGAGCCCAGGGCCTCATACTTGCTATAAACACTCTCCCACTGAGGTATACTCCTATCTCTTGTTTTTAACATTTATATTTAATTTAGTCAAACCTATTGAATTTGTCCTTTTGCTTAATTTCCATATATTTCTTTTAAAAGCAGTCTCTCAAAGGGTGGATAGAGGCAGTGGAAAAGGGGTAAAGTCAGACTTTGATGCTGATCAGATGCAGGGCCTAGGGGAGAGGCTCGACCCTTTGTGCTTGATGTGGGGCTGGTGAGTGTGGGGCTGCAGGGAGGGAGGGAGAGGCGGAGGCCTGGCCTTCACCTGGCTTTGTGCTCTGGCAGGTGTACCTGGTCATCATGAAGCTCCTGTGCCCAGCCCTCCACAGCTGTTTCCTGCTAATAACCCTGCTCGACATATGGAGAGCTGCTCCCAAGGCCCACGCCTCCTCCATGGACACACCGGCCATCAGTGCTGCCTCTTTCCTGGACGACCTCATGCATCGCTACGGCAAGGGGGGCAGCCTCACCCTGCAGCAGCTGAAGGATCTGCTCAACCACCCGGCTGTGAGTGTGGGCCGGGATAATGTCACACAGCCTGAGCAGGGACACAGGAACCTCTCCACGGTAAGGCTCCGCACCCCCACCCTGTGCCACTACCATCTGTGGCCTACAGGGCTCCCTGTCTAGTTAGGCTTAGGGTGGCTGAGCAGCCTGATAAGATGGGTCAGGTAGGTCTTGGTGACAGGCAGGCAGGCCAGTTCTTTTTTTCAGCCTGCATCTCCCAAGGGGCCTCCTCACCTGCATGGTGCTTTGAAGCCTTTACACAGGGTAGCTAGGATGTGGGGTTCTTAGCACCTTTAGACTATTTTGGGGAGCTGCACTTGGATGGCCTGGTGCTGCTGATACGCCGTGACTCCCAGGACAGCATTTCCAAAGCCCTTTGCACACGATACTACGTAAGCCTCACCGTCCCTTCAGGTGCAGGGAGAATTGTCTTTATTTTAAAGGAAAGAATTCTGGTTCTAGAGTTCCTAGAGGGAACCAGGCCTAGAACTTGAAGAAGCCAGGTCTTTGGGCTCTTGGTTCTGTGTCCTTTGTTCCGTATCAGCTTGCCTAATCAAGAGTCTGAGGCTATTTGTGGCAGCCAAATCTAAGCCAGCCACAGGGTCTTTATATATCTGTTCTGTTCCCTGTGCTGAGTCTTGTGGGAAACAGAAGTATGCGTCATATTTTAAGGAGTTTGCTGTCGACACATGAAGCTGGGATGAGAAGACATTACACTCTGTGGGCTGGGCAGAGATGGTGTGGTTCAGAGAGGAGAGGGGGCAAGAGCCTGTGCTGGCATAGTGAGGGCAGGTTCAGGCCTGAGGTATGGCGTGAGAGTGGATGGGGAGGACTAAGTGGCCTGGGTTCAGAGCCACCTGAGTTGGGTCAATGTCTGAGTCAGTGAGGAGGCCGAATGTGCCGTGGGGGAAGCCTGAGCCTGAAGGTCTCCTACGTGGGTCTCAGGGCCTGCCAGGGCAGCAGCAGTGTCCTAGAGTCACCAGAGTCTAGCCCTCAGCTTTATAGGCCCCAGAAGTGGGTACTGTCAGCGCACCCAGAGGGCTGACTCGCAGAAATAGACCTGAGTAAAACCAAACTCGGAAAAGGACCAACGCCTACATGTATAAAGTATAATTAGAAGTAAAACAGCAGCGCTGTCCAGGAACAGTATGTGGGGATCACTTGCAGTCCTTCTGCAGGTGGCTTGGTGCTCATGTCTGCTGACCAGCTCATGCTTGCTCTGCAGCCAGCTTTGAAAATTTAGATTTTCCTTGTCTGACCTCCTCAGCACATCCTTCAGGCTGAGGACAATCCTATGAGATTAATGAGACCAATATTCCCCAGCCATGGGTCTTCCAGGTAGCACCAGTTTCAAAGGAGCCCCACCCCTACACATGCCAGTACTCTTGAAGTATCTGGAATCCCAAGTTTGACATAATTGCTCCCTGGGCTGTTGTGATGTGCCGATATTGTGGTATCTTCAGTTACGCAAATAGAATTGCAAACCACACCCTGGTCATAGTGATTGGAATGTTATTATTCCTAAAATTTCTGCCCACAACCCCATTTACAGATAAGTGTGCTTAGCACCTGTGACTTTCCTGGGCGGCTGGTCTCTGAGATTACGGATCAGATTTTCAAGTTTAGGGACTTGCTCCCTTCTCTAGAGATGAGTCTACAGATTTCCTACAGTGTGGACCTTTCTTTCTTTTATCTCTGGGCAGGCTATAGAGATGGCTGCTTGGCAGGCAGGGTGTGGGGTTTGGGTTCTAAGAGGCTCTCTGGCCCTTCTTGTTTCAGTGCTTTAGTTCTGGAGACCTCTTTGCTGCTCACAATTTCAGCGAGCAGTCTCGGATCGGGAGGAGTGAGTTTCAGGAGTTCTGCCCCACCGTCCTCCAGCAGCTGGTTTCTCGGGCCTGCACCTCCAACAACCAAGAGAATGAGGAGAACGAGCAGACAGAAGAGGGGAAGCCGAGTGCCATTGAAGGTGAGCAGGAGCTCCGAGTGTGGCGCGCAGTGTGACCGCAGGGCTGAGCCCATGGCACTACTCAGGGGCCCAACACAGTGATGATGTGCTGAGAGTCACTGGATTCACAGGGCTGGTCTGGCACACTGTCAGGTGCTGGGCAGGTAGCTGGCGAACACTCAGAGTGTTGGGCTTTGGGGCCTGTGGTTGTCTTTTTTGCCCATTTTCCTTTTTATTTTTTATTCTTACTTTTATTTTTTGGTACTGGGGATTGAACTCAGGAGCATGCGACCACTGAGCCACATCCCCAGCCCTATTTTGTGTTTTATGTAGAGACAGGGTCTCACTGAGTTGCTTAGTGCCTCGCCGTTGCTGAGGCTGGCTTTGAACTCGCGATTCTCCTGTCTCAGCCTCCCTAAGTGCTGGGCCGTTTTCCTTTTTGACTCCTGGAGGGCCAGCCTTTAAGACCTCGCTTGGCCCACTTCATCTTTCTCCCCACCAGCCCCCACTCGGTGCCTCTGCTTCAGCCTCAGCAGGCTGCCACAGGCCGAGGGCCACATGAGTGTGTGCCCCTCACTGTCTTGAAGCCCCATAGCACCAGCACGTGACAGCTGACCTCGCCCGGCCCACGTGTGCCGGCTCTCACTGCTTCCTGCTGCCATGGAAGCTCATGTCTAACCTCCCTGTTGTTTCTCCAGGCTTTTCCTCTAACAGGTAAGCTCCTTTTGGGTAGCAACCTTGACTTTTTTTCCTAAGGCTTCTCCACAGCACCTAGCAAGAGGTGAACTCAACAGCTGGTAGATCTCTGTCTGCCCAGGTTACCCCCGAATTGGGAACAGGCCCACCCAGCCACTGGCGTGCCGGCCCTCAGTAATGGAGGCCCTCGTCTGTTCTTGTTCCTCCGCAGTGTGGGGCTTTGGGTTCCTCAGTGTCTCACTGATTAACCTGGCCTCTCTCCTGGGAGTCCTCGTCCTGCCGTGCACGGAGAAAGCGTTTTTCAGCTATGTGCTCACTTACTTCATCGCCCTGTCCATTGGAACGCTGCTCTCTAACGCGCTCTTCCAGCTCATCCCAGAGGTGCAGTAGAACAGGCGCGCGCGTCCCCCGCTGCCATAGTCGAGCCCTCCTGGCTGATGTCCATGCCCCCAACCTGTGCACTAAGGCGCCCAGTGACTGCCCCCTCATATCAAGGGCCACCAATGACTTCTCACTCTAGATTTCAGAGGCCTTCTTTCTCTCCTCTGGGCACTCAGGTTTGCCTCTAGTCCCTTCAGGCGAAGTCAGATGCAAGGCTCCTTATGTTTGCCCCCCTGTTGGGGATCTCTGTCTTTGTTTCCCAGCCCCATTTGTAGGACTCCAAAGAAGCGGTGGCTGGTGGCTCTGTCCCTATTCTTGGTGCTGCATACCTTGCTTTCTCTGAGGGATACCCTGAGGGCCCTTGGGTGTGGCACCAGTTATCCACTGGAATGAGGTGGGGAAGAAAGGGTTACTAACAGATGTGTTGTATTGGCCGGAGGAATGAGGGACCCTTCTTTTTCCTCAGGGTATCTTTTGTACCATACAGAGCCAAATGTAGAGCAAAGACTATTTGAAAAGAACAAACACAAGCCTGGCGCAGTGGCACACGCCTGTAATCCCAGCACTTTGGGAGGCTGAGACCAGAGAACCATGAGTTCAAAGCCAGCCTCAGCAACGGTGAGGCACTAAGCAACTCAGTGAGACCCTGTCTCTAAATAAACACAAAATAGGGCTGGGGATGTGCCTCAGTGGTCGAGTACCCTGTCCTTTGTACCTTGCATCGTGACCTTCTCCTGATTGGGACTGACTTCCTGGTACCCTTACCTGACTGTTTTGAAATGTTTGGTAATTTTGTTTTTTAATTGTCATCACCGAGGAGCTATAAAAATAAGCCCAAGTTGACAGTCTCCCATCTTTTCAGCTCAGGCAGGGACTCTGATGTGGGGGGTGATAATAACCTCCCTTGGAGTGTCAGAAGCTGCCTTGCATAAAGAGTCTATGTCAGCAGCTTCTCCACCCGCCCAACTGAAAGACGAATCCAGAACAGATGCCAGATGGGATGTTGTGTGTCATCTTATCCTCATTTATAATTCTGAGACCACCTTGATGCTATCTTAGAATTTTCATGTGGATTTAGCAAGCACTTCTCAGGGGAGGCCTCATCTTGGGCTATTTTTTCAGCTCTAGAAATTGAATTCACTAATTTTTTGAAGATTTGAAATGAAATGCCTCATTGCCTGTTTGAATGAAACTACCATCTTTGTACATGCTCCGCCCCGTGGCTCGCAGGGGAGTGTCGTCATGGCACGGTTCTGTCCTGCCCTTCGCTGGGGCTGGACTCAACTCGGAGTATTTCTGACTGAGAAATGTGAGAGGATTTTTTTTTGTGTGACGGGGTGATTCTGGAACTCTGTTCTCTACATCCGAGACCCTTTGCAAGCAAATGGAAATAATTGAAAATGGCTAAAGTGCAGAAACTGAATGTTACGTGCCTTGGGTCTTGTTCTCCATCCTCCTGCCCTGACATTTGACTTCATTGTATTTGGCACAGACTGCACCACCTTCAGGTAGTGCCGTGTGCACCTCTGGGACACAGACTGGATACGCAGAGGCAAACCCTCAGCATGAGGTGCAGGCTTCTCTGTTTGTCTGTATGTCCTATTAAAGAGAGTCCTTAAGTCCAAAGTCTGATGGGCCTGAGCACACCCTGGGCGTGTGACAAGGTAGCACCCTGCCTTGCCTGCTGAGCACCCCAGCTGGAAGGTATGACTCAGGCCATCAAAGACAGCAGGGCCGTAGTCACAGGTTTCCAAGGCCACCTCGAGCTCCTCCTCATTTCTCTGCGCTGATTAAAGGAAATTTCATCGGAGACTTAAATCACTAACAAATTTTCTATTTCTCTCTCCCTCCCTACTTGTCTCTCTGATTTTTCTTTTTTTTATTTCCTTTGTTAATATCCACAACTTTCCCTATCACCTCCTCCCCTCTCTCCCTTTTCTTCCTTAAATGGTGGCTACCCTGCTCCCTGTCCCGGGTGGGCTGGCAGTGTGGGGATACGGTCTCCTCTGTGTCACCGTTATCTCCCTCTGCTCCCTCATGGGGGCCAGCGTGGTGCCCTTCATGAAGAAGACTTTTTACAAGCGGCTGCTGCTCTACTTCATAGCTCTGGCGATTGGAACCCTCTACTCCAACGCCCTCTTCCAGCTCATCCCTGAGGTATGGTGAGCCAGAGCCCCTGCACCTGGAGTGCACCTGTCTCCTAGGAGGACAGTGGGAGGACCCTCCAATTACATGGAAGGTGCAGGGAGGGGCTCTCAGGGGCCTATCCTTTGGAAAAGTGAAGCCAGGACTTAGGTAAGAGGTAGGAGAGGTAGGTTTAAGAGCCAGGTCCAAATCCCGGTGCACTGTCTCCAGGTTTTATAACCTTAGGCAAGCCGCTCAGCTCCCTGTGCTTCTGTTTCCCCATGTAAAATGGGAAGACAATAGGACTGACCTCAAGATAATGTGAAGGTCATACTAGATAGTATTTATAAAGTACCTGGTGCCAGGAAAGTGCTGCAACTGTTAAGTGAAAAGATATAGTTTAGCTATGTTACGCTATGGCTCTCAGTTTGGTACTTTCGGTGCAGAGTAGCATAAACACATCAACAAAATCCATGGGTCTTAGTAAAAACATCAGTCCTCAGGAGGGAGTTTCGGGACAGAGACAATCCAAACATAACAGTCTGGTTTCCTATACACTGACAGCAGCTTTGTCCTTTGTCTAGGTAAATGAGAAAAATCTTTCATGTTAGAGAAGGGAGCTTAGTGTTTGTAAGGTTTGGTAGGCAGCCTTGCAGATGCCTCATCGGACTGGGTGTAATCTCTTCAGCAGACCCATTAATTACAATAAGCACAAGACTTTTCACGTAGGTGGTCTGGCAGGCCCACAGAACAAAAGGATGACTCCACATACTTCTTACAGTACTTTGTGTTTTCTAAAATGCTGTTTGGTGTTCCTGGTGGAGCACATCTGAGAGATCTATAAAGCCAGTATTGTTTTATCTGTGGAATCTGACCTGCACAGGAATATCTACCCTGAGCCTAGGCACCAGGTTTTCTGACCCTCAAAGTCAGGCTTTTGAGTATTGCTGTCCTTCCTGGCTTAGTGTGGAGAGGGAGTGGTTGCCTCTTCACTTTACTTTTCCCTCAATTCACCTCTCCCAGAGAGCTGACCAAATATGCTACTGCTACTACAGAACTTGGCATGTATGTCTCTTAGAAAATGACACTAGAGCCTGATGTGATGCTGCTCGCCTGTAATCCCAGCATCAGGGGAGGCTGAGGCAGGAGGATCCCAAGTTCAAAGCCAGCCTCAGCAAAAGCAAGGCACTAAGCAACTCAGTGAGACCCTGTCTCTCAATAAAATACAAAATAGGGCTGGGGATGTGGCTCAGTGGTCAAGTGCCCCTGAGTTCAGTCCCTGGTATGCCTCCTCCACCCCCTCACCAAAAAAAGAAAGAAAGAAAACAACACTAGAGGATTATGATTGAGTACAGTGCCTTTAAAACCTAAAGGAAAAGCACCTTTTAAACAGCTAGCATTCCCCTTCGCTAGGTTAGCTCCTACATGCAACCTGACCCTGACGGGGACTTGAGTTTATTCATGTCCTATTCCTAGTTAGGAGACTGAGGAAGAGCAGGTCATTGAACACTTTGACACCATAAATTGAGAACTGAACTTGAAAGAGAATTTTCCTGGTTTTTACTCCTATCCTCTTTCCAATGGATTCTTTCTCCTCCTCCTTAATAAGTGAGGTTTTTCAGAAAGAATTCAAAACAAGTCCCCCTCCCCAGCTGGGCGTGGTGGTACACACCTGTACTCCAAGCTACTGTGGAGGCCCAGAAGTGGGAAGGTCACTTGAGCCCATACACTCAAGACCAATCTGCGAAGCATAGCAAAACCTTGTCTCAAAAAACATTGCCCCCCCCAGCACAATTTTTTTGTTTTAAAAAATATTTATCTATTTATCTCTAAACTGGTAGGGATCTCACTGTATTACCCAGGCTGGTCTTGAATTCTTGGGCTCAACAGATCCTTCTGCCTCAGCCTCCCAAGTAGCTGGGATTGAAGGCGTGTGCCACAGAGCCAGGCTTCAAAGCCTCCCAAGATTGACACCTGCAGGAATGTTGACAGCTTTCTTGGCTTTGTGGTCCCTGTGAGGTTTGTGGTTAGGAAGATGCTGCAATTCTTGCTGCTTAACTGGGGAATGGATTTCCCTTTTAGAAAGCATAATTCCACCACTTCCCGTTCTGTTTACACGCAGATCAGCTGGGGTCATTAAATAAGATGAAAATAAACATAAGCATCCTCTCCTTAAATATGGAATGCGCTGACAGGGTGCTTTTATAACTAAGTGCTTCGAGAAATTAAGGCATTCTTAATTAAGAGTAGAAAACCATGTGGTGCATTCATACAGTCCCAGCTACTTGGGAAGCTGAGGCAGGAGAATCCCAAGTTCAAGGCCTGCCTGGGCAACCTAGCAAGACCCAGTCTCAAAAAAAAAAAAAGTAGAAAACCATATCTAGGACTGCTCTTCCTAAGATTAAAATCCTAAAGATTGTCTGTCTTTTGGGAAGATGAGCAAGAAGGAACCTAGCTGATGACGTCATGTCAGGGGAACATCAAGGTTAGTTGATAGCAAGAGAGGGGGCAGACAGCAGAGGTATTCCAGGGTGTCTCTTTCCTAGAGTCAAAAAAGTAGTTAAGAGATGAGAGGGAATCAGTGGAGATATTTATTTTCTTAAACTCATTTTGTTTTCCTGGGTCCACAGGCTTTTGGCTTCAATCCTTTGGAAGACTATTATGTCTCCAAGTCAGCAGTGGTGTTTGGGGGCTTCTACCTTTTCTTTTTCACAGAGAAGATCTTAAAGATGCTTCTTAAGCAGAAAAATGAGGTGAGGCCATTCATCAACTGAAAAAAAAATGCCCTGGGGAAAGCATCCATCTCAGAGTGCTGAGGTTCCTGGGCCAGGTGTTGCTCCACCAATGCAGGGAGGTGACTTGTCTTAGAAGCCACAGGTGCAATAAGGAGATCATCCCAGTTCACTTTATGAGGGTATTAGCCAGGGTGGAATCCTGACTGGAAACTGGATCTGGCCAGTGAGCCCCTTACTAAAGCAGCAGTTTAGCCCCTTCGTTTTGTTCTAGATTATTTCCTAAACATCTGATGTCTGACTGCAAATAATAGGACTGACTAGCATAGCACAGTTTCAGACCTTCCACTTCGGGCATGTGGTTGTTCCCCCGATGGTGGCAGAGTTGAACTGAAATGCTGGCGGCAAGGGCGGAGCTCTGAGTGCCTTGAGCAATGGCCCCTGGCGGGAAGGAGGGCGCCTACAGGAACTGCCTGGTATCTCACACCAGGTCCTCAGCTTCACACTTGGTGCTGCCACACGTAACAATTTTTCTGCACTTCTGTACGTGGCTTGTCCAGGTTTCCCGGGATGGTAGCAGTGAGGTCTTTGCAGAGCTTGGAGCACTCACTCTGAGTAGGTGTTCAGGGGGTTCCGTGAGGGTCACACTCACCCCTCCCCTGTCACCCTACCAGCATCATCACGGACATAGCCATTATGCCTCGGAGACGCTTCCTTCCAAGAAGGACCAGGAGGAGGGCGTGACGGAGAAGCTGCAGAACGGGGATCTGGACCACATGATTCCTCAGCACTGCAACAGCGAGCCCGATGGCAAGGCCCCGGGAGCAGATGGGAAGGTCATTGTGGGCTCACTCTCTGTACAGGTCTGTGGCCATCAGCTGCTTGGGGGAGCCTTCAGGAGGCAGAGGCCTTGATGAGTCAGTTGTATGCTGAAAGTGTGTGGTCTGCCCCGTGACTTGCGGGTCGTGGGGATGTGCTTTCTCATAGGACCTACAGGCTTCCCAAAGTGCCTGTTACTGGCTGAAGGGTGTCCGCTACTCTGACATCGGCACCCTGGCCTGGATGATCACCCTGAGCGACGGCCTCCACAACTTCATCGATGGCCTGGCCATCGGTGCCTCCTTCACTGTGTCTGCTTTCCAAGGCATCAGCACATCAGTGGCCATCCTCTGTGAAGAGTTCCCACATGAGCTGGGTGAGCATGCATCCCCGGGCACCTGTGCTGGCAACCTTGGTTATTGGTGCAGCCCCTCCTGCTGCTCCGTGTGTGCCACAATCCGTTAACACCCGCCAAGCTGTGTGGACTCTAACCACTGCATCCTAACAGTGAGCTGACAGCAGCTTAGAAAGATGGAGTTTTTCACGGGCATATTTTTCTCCCTGTGGCTCCATATGCTGAGGCTTAGTTTTCTCACCTGTACTGGGGGTTCATAATAGCAGCTGCCTTACAGAATCACCATGAGGTAAGTGAGAGGCAGAAAGGACATACTACTCACTGTTGCAAGTGCTCAGTGAGGATGATCTCTTACACCCTCTTCCAAAGGCAGAGGTGTGTGCTAGAAGTCTGGCAGGTGGATCCATGGATGAGGCTTGGGAGATGCTTGGTTTTATCGAGGGAGAGTATAGAAAGCCAGGATTCCAGAGGCTCAAAGACAACTCAGGGTCCAATCCTGGCTTTGCCATTGGCTTGTGACTTTTCTTCCTCACAATTTCATTTCCTAAAAGGACAATTCATTGTAGTTGTAAGGAAGGAAGTTTTTTTGTATTTGTATTTCACCTTCGATCAAAAGAAATGGGGGTATCACTAGTTGGTCATCTGCTTTGTGGTATTCCAGCCTCTAGGCTGGGTGTATGCGGCCAGTTTGGCAGATGGGGCAGCTCCTGAACAGGAAGACGATGGTCAGTCTCGATTCTGGGGCTGTCTTGAGTTTTACCCAGACTTGGTCCATAGCTGAGCAGTCTGACTCACCCACCTTCTCTGTCTCCCAACTCAGCCTCCTTCCCTTCGTGTCCTCCCTGCTGCAGGAGACTTTGTCATCCTTCTCAATGCTGGGATGAGTATCCAACAGGCTCTGTTCTTCAACTTCCTTTCTGCCTGCTGCTGCTACGTGGGTCTGGCCTTCGGCATCCTGGCCGGCAGCCACTTCTCTGCCAACTGGATTTTTGCGCTGGCTGGAGGAATGTTCTTGTATATTGCTCTGGCTGACATGGTAAGTCTGCCATAGTTTTTACCTTGTAGGCAAAACTGGGCCAGCTTGGGCAGGGGATATAGCTCAGCTGTTAGAGTGCTTGCCTTGCGTGCACAAAACCTTGGGTTCAATCCCCAGCACTACCAAAAAAAAGAAGAAGAAGAAAAAGAAAGAAACTGGGCCAGATTATCAAATTTGTGAATAGGAGAACAGCTAGGGGGACAATAGTTTGTTTTTAATAATCACTTTATTGAGGTGTCTTCACATACCACGTAATTCACCTACTTAAGGGATATGATTATTGGTTTTTAAGGAAATATTAGATCCCCCCCAATAGAGTCTCACTGTGTTGCCCAGGCTGTTCCTAAACTCCCTGACTCAAGCAGTCCTCCTCCTGCCTCAGCCTCCTGAGTAGCTGGGACTATAGGACTCCAGGTATGCACCAGTCACACGCAGCCATGACGTGACGTGAGATTTTATGTTTCTATTGGCATGTCATTAAAGAAAATGTGCTTAATCTAGGGACCTTACTTAAATGTTATAGAATAGGTGTATATAGATAAGTAAAAAGAAGAAAGAAGAATTACCCATAATCTCTCTACCTCATAATAATTAACATTTTGGGGGCTGGGATTGTAGCTCAGCGGTAGAGTGCTTGCCTCGCATGCGTGAGGCCCTGGGTTCGATCCTCAGCACCACATACAAGGCAATAAAATAAAGACGTTGTGTCCATCTACAATTAAAAAAAAAATTAAAAAAATAATTAACATTTTGTTTCTTTTGTATCTCAATGCATTGTGTATGTCTATAAGTAACTATTCATATTGAATATACAATTTTATGTCCTGATTTCTTTTACTTAACATATCATAGATGTTTTTCCATGTTGCATACTCTTTGTAAATATCTCTTCTCAATGATGTTATTGCTTAGTGAGAGGATATACTTTATTTTTTTTTTTTTGGTACCAGGGATTGAACTCAGGGGCACTCGACCACTGAGCCACATCCCCAGCCCTATTTTGTGTTTTATGTAGAGACAGGGTCTCACTGAGTTGCTTAGTGCCTCGCCATTGCTGAGGCTGGCTTTGAACTCATGATTCTCCTGGCTCAGCCTCCCTAAGTGCTGGGATTACAAGCGTGAGCCACCGCGCCCGGCGAGGATATACTTTATTTCCAGAATTAGAACTATGGCTCAAAACGGATACATGGGGCTAAGGTTATGGCTCAGTAGTACAGCGCTTGCCTAGTACATGTGAGGCACTGGGTTCTATCCTCAGCACCACATATAAATAATAAAAGATAAAGGTCCATCAATAACTAAAAAAAGAAAGAAAAGGAAGGAGGGAGGGAGGGAAGGAAGGAAGGGGGGGGAAATAAACTACCCTTTAAAAGAAAAAGATGCATGTCTTTAGGCTTTCTTTTTTCTTTTTTGGGTACTGGGGAGTGACCCTAGGGATGCTTTATACCACTGAGCTACATTCCCAGCCCATTTTTTTTGTTTGAGATGGAGTCTTGCTACATTGCTGAGGCTGGCTTTGAACTTGCAATGCTCCTGCCTCAGCCTCCCAAGTGGCTGGGATTACAGGTGTGTGAGCCACCATGGCTGACCCCTGGTTTTAGGCTTTTTTTTAGGTTTCTTCCATTATTAGCGGTTTCTGAAAGCACACACTGTCCTGTGTCCCCACATTTGGTGTCCCCGCATTAGTAGGTTTCTGTCTCAGCCTGCTCTGCTGCACCTTGTACATAGCCATGGAGCTTGAGCTCCTTTCCTGGTTGATTGGCCTGATGTGCTTCCACCACCCCCAGCCCAGTACCACGCCCATTCTGTTGAGTTGTGTGTTCTCTTAAAGAGAACTTAAAAGATAGTAGGTGAGTAGTACGGGAGGAGAGGCGAGGATCATCCTGAGTGTGAATTACTTTTCTTTACATATCCCTTACATATCGGCCTATGTAAAGAAGATGCTTTACTTTATACATATTTTTATTTTTTAATAGCTTTTTATTTTATTTATTTTTATGTGGTGCTAAGGATCGAACCCAGTGCCTCATACATGCTAGGCAAATGCTCTACCAACTGAGCTACAACCTCAGCCCCTATGTTTTTATTTTATATGTCCTTTGAGAATAATGTTTTTGATGAGGTGGTGAGGGCAGTGACCGTCACCATCCAGACTCACCCCAGGGAAACCTGTAGATGGTCTCCTCTTGTAGGGAGCCTGTACCACGGGTAGTATGTTTTGACATTCCTTAGTGGTCCCACAGTGGTCACCTGCTCTGCTGGTCCAGCAGCACAAGGCCCTGAATCCCAGCCACCTTGTAGGTCCATTTTCTGTCCCCTTACACTGTTGCTTGGTTTCCCAAAGAGGTGGTAACAATGATTTGTCAATAAAAACGATCTTTTAAGTGGTTTTATGCCCACAGTAAAAAGGGTTTCTTTCCTTTTTTTGTTTTTAATCAGTTTGTGGTGTTTTTTTTTTTTTTTTGGTGGTACCAGGGATTAAACTCAGGGGCACTCGACTGAGCCACATCCTCAGCCCTATTTTTTTTTGTGTTTTATGTAGAGACAGGGTCTCACTGAGTTGCTTAGCGCCTCACGGTTGCTGAGGCTGGCTTTGAACTCGCGATTCTCCTGTCTCAGACTCCCAGAGTGCAGGGATTACAGGAGTGCGCCACCGCACCCAGCTTCACATTTTCTTTTTCTCTTCTTCAGTGGTGCTGGGATGAAACCCAGAGCCTTGTGCTTGCTGGGCAAGTGCTTGACTGTGTAGCCACATCCCCAGCCTGCAATGCATTTATCTTTAACCAGTTTCTAAACACATCCAGGGCCAGGTGTGTATTCAGTACTTTGCTTTTCCTTCATAGTTGTACAGTCGTGGGAGCCACCGCTGTCATGTTCAGGTTCTAGCTACTGTTGCTGTGAATCCCCTGTCAACCAGTTTGCAACACATCTCAATCACTGAACTGCCCTCGACCTTTTAAGGTTAAGAGACAAATCACAGATCTCTAATTTTTCTCTTTTCTCAGTTTCCTGAGATGAATGAGGTCTGCCAAGAGGATGAAAGGAAAGGCAGCATCTTGATCCCCTTTGTCATTCAGAACCTGGGCCTCTTGACCGGCTTCACCATCATGCTGCTCCTCACTATGTACTCAGGACAGATCCAGATCGGATAGGGTCCTGCCACGAGCCAGTGGAACTGCAGGTCGGGCCCTGGCCCCAGGACTCGGCCTCCACAAAGCTCCATGGAGGAGGCAGTTTGATTAAAACTGACACAGGCTGTCTGCCTGCATCCACATGTCAACTGTATTTAAAGTGCTCTGTCCTAGGAAGAAGCTGCCCTGGTGACCATTCTCCAGGTAGTGCCTCACACCCTCCCTGCCCCCTTCTTCATGGTGGCTCTGGAACCACAATGCTGTGTACAGGATAAGACTCCCTTTCCTCTCCGTTCACTCTGGACTCTTTCTCTTGGAAGCAGCACTGAGAGATTTTCAGTCTTTTACCCTGCAATGTAAAAATAGAGGTAGTGGTCGTAACTTGGTTAGAAATATTAGGAGATAAAGAAAAAAGAAGAAAGAAAGAAACATCAGGAGGCGAATCGTACTTTGGGGGCCTGTGGCTCATTTTGGAGCAGGTTCTTCTATTCTTACAGAGAAGACAGGAGACGGGGAATCCCCCCTCCCCCACACCCATTCTGTTGAGTTGCATATTCTCTTAAAGAGAACTTAAAAGTTATCAGGTGAGTAGTGCGGGAGGAGAGGCGAGGACCATCCTGAGTGTGACAGGAAACAGAACCAGCCATGAGTGTCCTCACGTGTTCTCACTGGGATGCTGGATGTTGGTTTTGTGTAGCACCTGTGTCCTGGCTGCCCAGTTGAGCTAGTGTGGAGGTTCAGTTGCCTGGAACTTCTCTTCTTGCAGGTTAATGCTGACAGAATGGAGAAGCAGGAGATCTACAAGAAAGCAAATATTTTTGCTGTGATTTCCACCCCCCTTTCCCAGCTCCCTTCTGAGAGACTTTTTAGATCCCTCCCTAGAAGCACATTGTGAGCACAATTAAGATGTGGCGGTTGGAGGGGAGACTGCACACTCACCTCCCCTGGTCAAGACCCTTGTCAAGTGGCAAGGTGACCTGGACAATTAGAGTGCAGTCGTTTATGCTTTACTATGACAAGGATAATCAGAAATGGAATGAGTGCAGGCAAAATTTAGGACTTGCTAATTACATAACTAAAAGTTTGAGTACCAGGGAACTCTGGACTACAAGGTCAAAAACTTGGGGCATTGCCAAAGGTATTGCTGTGAATGGAGTTTGAATGGCACTGTCTAGGTTACTGCTTTCTTCCTGGCCCCAGACATCAGAAGTAGGATCTTGTATTGAACTGAATATAAATTGCTCTAATTCTCTCCAGAACATGGATGGATGAACTTGGCTTTAACACTATGGGCCAGCCTTGGGCACTGTGGAGCCGCCTCCTCAGAATTCTGGCTTCAAGGGGAGCTAATCTCCAGGTTCACTAGGTGAATTGATTTATTATTATCATATTGATAATGTGAGATTCTTTAGCCACTTTGGGGAGCCAGTCTCTCCAGAAGCCTTTCTTAGTGGTGCCACAGTTGCAGCCCAGGGGCTGTGTTCGCATGACTGACAAGAGTACTGGTTCATTGCCATCACCTGAGTTTTTCTGTCCTTCCTCAGAAAAACTGTCCACTGTTATTCATTAAGCAGCATCTATTTTGTTTTTGTTCTTAGGAAAGAGTGTGAATGGGAAAGCTGCTGGGGGTTCTTGTTAAGTTTCACTCCTGACCTTGCCTGTTGACTCAGATGGATTTAGAATAGGCTGAGGGAGGAGGAAATGTTAGCAATCAAGATTCTAGACTGAATGTCAGGACCAACTCCTGATAGAGTTAGGGTCCAGTTTTACCAAAGAACCAATTCCTTAAATGTTGGAATCTAACTTTTTATATTTATCCTCATCGTTGTTATTGTTTTAAAATGATTTTGTCTTTTCTGTTTTATTTTTCTCAAACTGCTTTCAAGAGATAGCAGAAAATGACACTCTGAGGCTGGGAGTGTAGGTCAGTGGTAGATAGATCTCCTGCACAGCACACATGACATGCAAGGCCCGGGTTCCATCCCCAGCACCACCACCACCACCACCCCCCCCCACAAAAAAAAAAAAAAAAAAAAAAAGACTGGAAGACTTACTTTATTTAACTCACATTAATCTATTATAATTTCAATTTTAGCATTCCCTATAGATCCTGTCATTCCTTTATGATATCCTTTGTCTTGGAGTAGAGTACTGAATTAGAGTTAGTGGGTTTCTAAGTTTAGCAAAGGAGCTTAAAAAATGTAATCTTTAACAGGTTGAAAAATAAATATGAAGCCAGGTGCGGTGGCGCACGCCTGCAATCCCATCACTTTGGGAGGCTGAGAGGAGAATCGTGAGTTCCAAGCCAGCCTCAGCAACAGCAAGGCACTAAACAACTCAGTGAGACCCTGTCTCTAAAAAAGAAAGAAATAGTAGAGTGCTTGCCCTTTTCATGTACACCTACATTATTAACTCTAAGAATTGCACCTTCATAGACAGCTGCCTCAGAAAAAAATCCTCTTTCACCTGTGTGGATGCAGAGGCCAGCCTCAGTTGGAGCTTAGGAGAGAGGTGGTGGTGGAAGTTCCCATTGGCAACAGATCTGCCTCATGAGTTGAAAATGTGGCAATTTCATTTTGACTTGTAAGTGTTGAATTTGCAGTTCTAAGCATCATACATATTAGAAGTCTGAGGAGTGGTGAGTTTTAGAAGACTTTCCACCCAGCACCACACAGGCACCTTCCACCTCCTTCCAGACAGACCAGCTTCTCTTAATGTCAGCAAGGAAAGTACATGTCACGTAGGACCCATAAGCCAGGGACAGGGTTCTGCCACTTCTCACCTTCTGTACTTGCCCCCAAAGATTTTGTGTCTAGTGTTACCTAGGGGCCATTCCTCAGCGGTCCTTCACCCTGGGTTTGTAAAATGAAGACTTCTCTGTTTGAGTAGTCTAAGATCTATTTTTAGGAAGTCCTCTTCCAAAGAGACAGAAATATGCCAGAAACCTGCTTTAAAAAATAATAATAAAGTCTGATTTTTGCAAAAGAAAGAGGTTAGGTTTTTATTATTCATATTTCCCTTTACAGTTCTACAATTACATCACAGTATTTTTTTAAAAAACTCAGGTGTTATGAGAAAAATTAGGAAAGAAAATAACTTATGTGGACTGTAAATGTTTTATTTGTAAGATTCTATAAATAAAGCTATATTCTGTAATTGTGGAGAATCCATGTCTGATCTTTGACAAAAAATATTGTGGGTGTAATGAAGACCATTCAACACAAGGTGGCGATGGTGTCTTGCTGACCTAACAGGTTTGTTTTCCCAGGTCTAGCTTAGGTTTTGACTGTGGGATTTGGAGGGAAATTTATGTGTCCTAATATGCTCAGTTTAAAAATGGTTGGCTTTGGAGCCGGGCTGGTGGAGCACACCTGTAATCCCAGCACTTTGGGAGGCTGAGACAGGAGAATCATGAGTTCAAAGCCAACCTCAGCAACAGCAAGGCACTAAGCAACTCAGTGAGACCCTGCCTCTAAATAAAACACAAAATAGGGCTGGGGATGTGGCTCAGTGGTCAAATACCTCTGAGTTCAATCCCCGTAACAAAAAGAATAAATTAAAAATTGTTGGCTTTGGGCTGGAGGTGAGCTCTGGTAGAGAGCTTGCCTAGCACGTATGGGGCCTTTGGTGTGATCCACAATACCATAAGGAAAAAAAAAAAACTTTTTTAAAATGGGTCTTATGACTTTACTATGTTGCATGACAAAAGAATTGTGATGTTTCTTTAAAAACCTTCAGGCTGAGCTGGGCGTGGTGGCTCATGCCTGTAATCCTAGCACTTCCTTAGCACTTCGGGAGGCTGAGACAGGAGAATCAAGAGTTCAAAGCTAGCCTCAGCAATGGCGAAGCCCTAAGCAACTCAGTGAGATCCTGTCTCTACGTAAAACACAAAATAGGGATGGGGATGTGGCTCAGTGGTTGAGTGCCCCTGAGTTCAATCCTCAGCACCAAAAAAAAAACCCTTCAGGCTGGAGATATGTGGCTCAATGGCAGAGCACTTACCTAATATACAGGAAGTCCTTAGTCCCATCCCCAGTCAAAAAAGGGACTTCACTTGTTGGCCCACAAGAGATTGTGGTATTTAAGCCCATTGGAGTTGAAGGTGTTGCCCAGTGTTAGGGTGCTTACCTAGCATGTGCCAGGCCCTAGGTTCAATCCCAGCAACACACACAAACAGGTATCACCTTGTTTTACAGAAATCTACCATTTGAAACTTGTAGAGTTAGCTTAGTTCATTTAAACCACATGTCTTAAGAGAAAAGTCCTCTGTTGTGAGACTTAAAACCCCTAATAGGGTCAGAGATCTATTACTTTTTCATTACAATAGTAATGAACAGTCAAGAAAAAGAAGTGATTCACTCTTACTACTTATATACATTTGAGATCCCCAGTGTCTACTGTTCAATCCTTCCTTCTTTAAATTTTTATTGGCAGTACGGGGGTCCAGAGGTCCTTTTCCACTGAGTTACATACCCAGACCTTTTTCTGTTGTTTTTGAGACAGTGTCTCACTAATTTGCAGAAGCTGGACTGGAACTTGCAATCCTTCTGTCTCGGCCTCCCAAGTCACTGGGATTATAGGTGTGCCCCACCACATCTGTCCATTTTTTTTATTTGTTTTTGTTTTTTCTTTTGGTACCAGGGATTGACCCCAGGGGCACTTAACCACTGAGCAATATCTCCAGCCCTTTTATATTTTTACTTAGAGATAGTGTCTTGCTGAGTTGCTTAGGGCCTTGCTAAATTGCTGAGACTGGCTTTGAACTCCTGATCCTTCTGCCTTAGCCTCTCAAGCTGCTGGGCCATCATGCCTGGCTTCTCCCTTTTTTAAAACTCAAGAATAATATGTTAATATTGATCTTTTAATTTGTATTACCTTGCTACTCAACCATTTGTTGGAGTTCAAAATGATATGCACTGCGTCCTTCAGGGGTGTGCCGCCTCCTCTGGGAATTTTCTCCTGCCTGCCCTCTTTTCTACCTTCCCCAGCTGGCTTAGGCTTCTCTCGTCATTCCTGGGCTTGCACTGTACTTGCTGTTGTTTGTAGTACTGGGTATTGAACCCAGGGGTGCTCTACCACTGAGCTACATTCCCAGCCCCTACCCCACTGTAAGTACTAGGTATTGAACCCAGGGTCTTGCACATGCTAGGCAAATGCTGTACCACTGAGCCACATCTCCAGCCCATTGTTTAAATTTAACTTTATTTTGAGACAGGATCTTGTTAAGTTGCTGAAGCTGGCTTTGAACTTGGGATCCTCCTGTCTCGGCCTCCTGTGTCTCTCAGATTATAGGTATGTGCTACTGCACTCAGTGTAATTGCTGATTTTACACCCAATTCCTGGGCGGGCCTATATTTGGTCTCTTTCTATGATCTTGGCACCTGCCATGCAGAAAGAATGGGTGAAAAGATCAAGTGAAACGCCTGTGGATTCTGGACTTGTGACCTGTTCCTTCTCATTGGCAACAAACAGCTGCTGGTGTGTTTTCCTGTGTTTGGTGATGGTTTTCCTTATAGCTTCTTTCCTGGTCCACCTTCACTTAGAAACAAATTTTGAAAGGAGAATTTGTGGTTCTTAAAAACCAGAAGTAAACAGGTCATTAAGAAGATTACAACCTTGACCGTAGTCATCTCTTTGTAATACTCTTAACCAGCTAAGCCACTTAGGACATTTTTGGTAGAAGGTGAAACACAGTAAAATTTAAAAGAAACTATAAATTAGTACCCTTCTATCTTGTTGATTTGCACACTCTTTTTACCAATCAATGATGCTTAGATCTGATTTGAGTGTATCCCTTCCAAGAAGTAAAGGATACTGTATGTGATTTGTAGAAAAACAGACTGCCTGTCTGTTTTTAAAATCTTGTCTTCTTTACAATCTAGTATAAGACACCTAGACTTCTTAGAGTGACAGGTTCAAATCCCTGTACAAGTGAATCCCTTTATCCTTCCAGTATAAACTGAATTACATTCCACTCATGGTAGGTGGCTTTTTTTTGTTTTTAATTATAGTACAGAAAAAGCCAGTGGTTGAGAAAGATCCAAAGGTCCTCATCAGCTTTCAGCTAAGTGTGTTAAGAGCTGTTGCCAAAAGAGCATTTTCCTCTCCAACATCACAGGCCTTTCTTGCCAGGTGTTTACTTAGGGTTTATTTTGAAGGAAGGGAGTTACCAGACTATCCTTCCTACATTAACAGCGATCTTTGGCCTTGGTGACAAGCGAGATTCTAGGAGGTAGTAGCTTCACTTGTAGTTAAGGAATAACCCAGAAGTGTTCTAGCACTGCTAATCGCAAGCCAAGATCATAATTTCTTCCACTAGGTTCTAGATTGTCTTTGGGCCTTTTCCCCCTATGTCTGTGGTTTGTTTATAGATCTATTGAACACTGAGGTTGCCTAAGAATACATTTAGGCAATAGTCCCCCTAGGTTTTCACAAATATAGTAACAGAGCCATCAGTTAATTTCCCAGTACAGGCCCTGACAGATTTTTTGGAGGGGAGGGGGATGTTACTGGGAATTGAACCCAGGGGTGCTTTACCACTAAGCTACATCTCTAGCCCCTTTTATTCTTTATGACAGGGTCTTGCTAAATTGCTGAGGTTGGCCTCAAACTTGCACTGCTCCTGCCTCAGCCTCCCAAGTGACTGAGATTACAGGTGTGCACCATCGGTGTGCACCACCGGCCCTGGCTCTGACAGATCTCCTGATGAAGTAATTCTAGATGAAATGCTTTCTTAAAATGCATATCTCCCTGCATTTGGCTAACATTTTAAATGCATCAACATCAAAGAATGACACCCAAGTCAGTTAGTTGGAGATTCCTTCTAAGAATATGATACCAATCTTGGGGTTTTTAAGAAGAAAAACAACTAATTCAATAAAGGGAATGCTTGTTTTGCTCACATAAAAGACTGGGTCTTTACTTATAGATGCTAGCAAGGAGGGGTAGGAAATCTTTGATCTTAAGTATCTTCCCAGATTGGGAGATTCTTTCAAGTTCCTATAACTTCTTGAGGTTTACAAAAGGAGTCTTTTGAGACTGTTTTCTGCTTGTGTCTTATAGACATGGCCTTTGGGAAAAGACACTGCCAAATTCATAGAATTATGATAATATAACCCTAAATAATGTAGTTTCTTCTTTTCTTTCTCTCTCTCTCTTTTTTTTTTTTTTTTGCTCCTCTTTTCTTGAAAATGAATGTACAGGAAAATTAGATTTTAGATTTTTCTAGGAAAGATTTTTGTTTGTTTGGTTTGGTTTGGTTTGGTTTTTTGATACCAGGAATTGAACCCAGAGGTGCTTAACCACTCAGCAACATTCCCAGCCCTTTATATTTTTTATTTAGAGAGAGGGTCTCACTAAGTTGCTCAGTACCTCACTAAGTTCCTGAGTCTGGCTTTGAACTCACTATCCTCCTGCCTCCACCTCCCAAACCACTGGATTATGGGCATGCACCACCATGCCCAGTGGAAAGTTAATTCAAAAAAATAGGTCATAGTGATTTTTCAGTATAGATGATTCAATTATACATTCTAACTCAAAGGGCAGACAAAATCTAAACATTAGAGATCTCAATCATCTTCATTTGGCTTTAAAATGTATTGATGCCTACAAATCTAGTTTCATAATTATTCTCTACTTAGTCTAGCAGAAAATTATTTTGCATTCTTTGGTTCACACATTACTTGAACATCTGTTTTGAAACGGAGGCTCGATAGCATAGGAAGACAGCCTTGGTCTGTATAGCCAATGGTAATATTTCTTCACTGAAAAACTTAATGCAGTTTATTAGCTTAGTTTAAATGAGAAAGTCCTTAGAACTAAAGTGTGTAAATTGAAAAAATGTATAAGATAAGCATCAATACAATTCTCCAGAATTCTGGATTCTGCCCATATTCTCAGAAAAAGCACAGGATTTTGAGTCCAAAGAACATATTTGCCTTAATTTCACCCTTGACTTCTGCGTGATCTTTAATAATATGTTTAACCTGTATGTTGCGCTTTGATGTCCTTTTTTTTTTTTTGGTACCGGGGTTTGCACTTTAATGTCTTTATCCACGAAATAGAAATGATAGTCTCAGTACTATATCTCTAAGCATAGCAAGAATTAAACACAGGAAAAAGTGCATTACCAATTACAGCTCTGTACTAGTAGTAATTAACATTCTGTTGTTTGTTTGGATTCCCTTAAGAATCTGAAAAACTGCATTTTTCCACCCATTTCTCACACCCCAGAGGACATATCCTCAAAATTTTAATTTCATTTACATGTAGGAAAAGGATGGGGAGAGGAGGGAGAGAAGCAGGGAATGATCTCCTAAAACCACTGTGTCCCAGGTTAAGAAGTTCTGCTCCAGATAAGAATAAGATGGTGCTCACTTAACAAATTGTTATGTTCCCATTTGGTGGCAGGAACAGTGTGACAGCAAAGAAAGGTGGACAAGAAAGGTGGACAAAGATCTTCTTAGGGAGCGATGAAAAAAGAAACAAGTGCCATGAAGAGTTAACGCAGGGTGATGAGGTAGAAGATGGGTGGACAGATGTAGCCTTAGCTGCAGGGGTAGGGACAGGCCCTGAGCAGGTGTCATTTGAGTTAAGCTGCAGCTTTTCAAAGATGTAGGAGAATATACCAAGCAAAAAGGCCACAGAATACAAGAGCACTGGTACAGAAATAAGCTTGATGTGTTTGAGGCCAGCAGGTATAGACTAGTGTATTCAGCACAAACAGGGTCAGATTGATGTATAGTGGGCACCTGAAAGAATGGAACTTGGGAGTAGACCCCAGGCAGACCAGCCGGATAGAGCGAGGCATGTGAGAGCTTTAAGCAAAGGAATGACAAGTCAGCTTCGTGCTTTTAGAAAGATCTGCTGTAGCCAGGGGAGGGGAGTGATCACCCATAATCCCAATGGTTCCAAGGCTGAGGCAGGAGAATTGCAGGTTCAATGTCAGCCTCAGCAATTTAGCAAGAGCCTGTCTTCAAAAAAGGGGTGGAGGGTATGTGACTTAGTGGTTGAAGGTCCCTGGGTTCAATCCCTGGGAACAACAACAACAAAAAGACAGCAAGAAAGAAAGATCTGCTATATAGAAAAATGGACTGTAGGGGGAGTAAGTAGACAGGATTCTAAGTTTTTGGCTCCAGGATCTTGGTGAACCTCAGTGTTCTTTACCGGTGGCGTCTTAGCTGTGGAATTCTGGAAACCAGGCATGAATGAGGTATTGAATTCTATTCTAGAGAAAGCATTGTGTAGGGGTGCCACTATTTTCTCCCGAAAATAACAGTAATAGGCAGTGGTGGCAAGAAGAACTGGCTCCGATACTCACCACAGTTCTCACAGTATTGGGTTCTTCGAGGGAGACCAGGGAAAGCACACCACTGAGGGGGTTACACGGTACCCCCAAAATGCATTGAATATTAGCCTGTGAATATATACTTACCAGTCAGCAAAACTTTCATCAGCATTTTTTTTTAATTTACAAGCATCTAAAGAGATTTTTAAATTTGATAGTAGACAGGATGCTTTGCTTTAGGTCATGCTTCTGATTATAAAACATACATTTTTTTTTCTTTTTTTGCATTACTGGGGATTGAATTCAGGGCCTTGAGCTACAAACCCAGCCCTGCTTTTAAATTTTCTTTTGAGACAATCTCACTAAGTCGCCCAGACTTAGCCTTGAGCTTCAGGTCCTCCTGCCTCAGCCTCCCAAGTAGCAGAGGTTACAGGCGTGTGCCACCACACCTGCCCAAACAGTCTTATCTGAACTTGATAATTTTTTTAAGACCTGAAGATTGAAGAGTGTCTGTGCCAAGGTAATTTAATCAAAACGACATGCACCTGTAGAAGACATGAATTAAATATAGTGTACAGTGACCATACAATGTTATTAATAAAACTCATTTAGTGCTTTTCATATAAAATCAGAGTATACACCACAAAATGCCTTTTGTTCTGTGTAGCTCTTTCAGAAATGTTTATTCTACTCTTTTTTTTTTTGAGGATTGATTGAACCCAGGGGTGCTTAACCACTGAGCCACATCCCCAGTCCTGTTTATTTTTTTATTTTGAGACAGGATCTCATTCAGTTGCTTAGGGCCTCACTAAGCTGCTGAGACTGGCTTTGAACTTGTGATCCTCCTGCCTCAGCTTCCCAAGCCCCTGGAATCCCAGGCATGTGCCACTGCACCCAGTTCTACACTACTTTTTAAAATATTCTGCAGTTCTTTTGCCTGCATTTAACATAGAAGCTTAATAGTTAATGGTTTTATATAAATAGAAACGGAAGCCAGGTCACTTTTACACAACAGTGAAAACAAGGACTCCCTGTGCTTTTGTTAAATTAAGAGTTCATAATGATTTCTCAGAGGAGCTGGTCATTAATTAAGACTTATGAAGTGCTTAGAGAGTTCCAACCACCAGGTCTCACAAGCCTTGTACAAAGGAACCTCAATTTGAAGCAATTAGTAGACATGCCATTTAAACATGAATCTTGGAAATTTCAAATATTTGTCAATTCTGACTAATGCAGAAAGTAAAAGGAAAAAGATCATGGGCTGGAAAAGTAGCTCAGAAGTAGAGAGTTTGCCTGGCATCCTGAGGCCCTGGGTCCCCAGTACTGCAAAACAAAGGAAAGAGATGAAATCCACTAATTAAGTAACTGGGCAGGTGGGGCTGCCCTCAAACTGGGTGAAATAGGGCTACAACCATTGTTGGGAACTGTTAATGTGATGACTGTAAAAACACCACCATGGCCAGGTCCAACGGCACATGCCTCTAATCCCGATGACCAAGGGAGGAGGTTGGCAAATCTGAGGCTAGCCTGGGCAACTTAATCCCAATGACCAAGGGAGGAGGTTGGCAAGTTTGAGGCCAGCCTGGGCAACTTTTCAAGATCCTGTTTCAAAAATAAATGACACACAGGCCTGTAATCCCAGCGGCTCAGGAGGCTGAGGCAGGAGGATTGCAAGTTCAAAGCTAGCCTTAGCAACTTAGTGAGGCCCTAAGTAACTCAGTGAGAGCTTATCTCTAAATAAAATATTTAAAAAGGGCTGGGGATGTGGCTCAGTGGTTAGGCCGCCCTGAGTTCAATCCCTATACCAAAAAATAAATAAAAATAAAAAGGACTGGGAATGTAGGTCAGTGGTGGAGTGTACCTGATGTCCAATCATCATGTCAGATGAAGGTAAATTGTATTCATTGTAGAAAAAACAGGAAGGGAGCTTAGCTAAGAGTTTCTTCTTTCTGTATTTTCATTCATTGAGGTTTCCTCACCCCCTAGTGTTGGGAGTTGAATCCAAAGTTTCAGGTGTGATAGGAAAAGTGGTTCTACCTTTTTTTTTTGGTACTAGAGATTGAGCCCAGGGGCACTCGACCACTGAGCCACATCCCTAGCTCTACTTTGTGTTTTATGTAGAGACAGGGTCTCACTGAGTTGCTTAGTGCCTCGCCGTTGCTGAGGCTGGCTTTGAACTCGTGATTCTCCTGTCTCAGCCTCCCTAAGTGCTGGGATTACAGGCTTGAGCCACCGCGCTCGGCTAAGTGGTTCTACCTTTGAGCTGTATTTCCAGCATTAGTTAGTTCTAATCAGAGAAGTCATTAGAAAGTTTCATAATATTCTCTCACCATAGAAAGTTGGAAAAGTACATAAAAATATTTCAATGACACTTTTTTCTGTGTGTGGCCAGGCTGGCTTCCATCCTGCCTTAGTCTCCCAAATAGCTGGGATTACAGATATGCATTTGTTTTTTTCTTTTTTATTTTCTTTCTTTTTTATTTTTTAAAAAAAATTTTAGTGGTAATAGAGATAAAACTCAGGGTTTCCTTCATGTTAAGCAAGCACTATACCACTGGGCTGCATCTCCTAACCCCTGCACAAGTTTTCTTGAAATAATACTTGATCTCTTTATGCAAGACGTACTTTGATCTTTTCTATTCCATTGTTTTCCATTACAACAAAACAAACACCAGTCATGGTGGCACCGCCTGTAATCCCAGCACTTTTGGAGGCTGAGACAGGAGAATCACGAGTTCAAAGCCAGCCTCAGCAACAGTGAGGCTTGCTAAGCAACTCAGTGAGATCCTGTCTACATAAAACACAAAATAGGGCTGGGGATGTGGCTCAGTGGTTGAGTGGCCCTGAGTTCAATTCCTGGAACCAAAAAAAAAAAAAAACCCAACAACAAAACAAACAATAAGATCATACCTGTAGTGTCCATATCAACTGATGTGTACAAACTTTAACTTGTTGATTACAACCAATGCATCACAATCTAGTCCATGTTGGTTAATATGAGTAAAAGCTGGCCTCGTGAATACTCATGAATATAATATCTGGAGAAATATGTATATGCATTTATGCATGTTTATGTTTGTAAATATGCATATTTTGACAATAGCAATGAACTACTCATAAGAAGGAAACTGGAGGGTTGAGGATTAGGGATTAGAGTAAGAATTTAATTTTCTTATACAAACTTCTCAAGTATTTAATTTTTTTAAACCACAGGTATGTTATTTTTAAAATATATTTATCCCAAGACCATCCACAAAACAAAATAAAAATATACACAGTCTGTTCGTGTGTGTGTGTGTGTGTGTGTGTATGTTTGTGTGTAAAACTGAAAAGACAAAAAGCCTGAGAATAGTTGGGTTCACATTGTAGTTTCAACCACCTGTGAGAGTGTGTATCTTGGGCTCATTTTCCTTTTCTGTAATATAACAATGTTGGCCCATGTGAATGCCTGGGCCTTGGCTTAGATATTCAAATTTTCCCAGTTATGCTTTGAGTCACTCTATCTAGTGGAACATACTGAATTATTAGATAATGAGAAAAGCTGGTGACATTGTCATTCATTTCAACAGCAAACACTCACCAAGTACCCCAACTCCCATAAAAAAGCAGCAGGGGGGCTGGGATTGTGGCTCAGTGGTAAAGCGCTTGCCTCGCATGCGTGAGGCACTGGGTTCGATCCTCAGCACCACATAAAAATAAATCAATAAAGATATTGTGTCCACCTACCACTAAAAATATTAAAAAAAAAAAAAAAAAGCAGCAGGCTAGAAATTGGGGATTAAGCCTCAACAGCCTAGTGGGGAAAGAGCCACATATAAATTAATTACACTCTACCATGTGTTAGGTACTGCTGACCAGTCCACAAAAGGGTCCTGGTCCTCAGAGGAAGGAGTCTTTTTTGTGATGCTGGGGATTGAACCCAAGGCCTTATACATTCAAGGCAAGCACTCTACCAACTGAGCTATATCCCCAGCCTTAGAGGAAGGGGTCTTTACCTCTGTCTGGAAGGATGAAGAAAGCTTCAGAGGGTGATTGCCTCCAAACAGCTCTGCCCAGCCCAGGAGGCCTCCCCTTCTTGCTCTTGAAATCCCATCCTTCCTTGAGGGACCACAGCCCTCCCTGAAAGAGCACCAGGGGTTAGGCCAAATAGCACCTACGTGCTAATGCTGAGACTTAACCCCAGGTTCATTCTTTTATTTATTTGTTTGCTCATTCAACAATTCCTTGCTTTTCCTGTTGGTTTGGCACACAAATGAAGTCCTTATTATGTGCTAGGCATACTTCTACATGCTTTACAAATACTCATTTGATCCTCACTACAACCCCTATGGGAAACACTATTATTATCACTATTTTATAGACAAGGCAACTGAAACACAGAGACATGACATAAAGCCACACAACTTAGCAGGCAGCCTAGTGAGCACCATCATTGACAGGGAAGTTGCTTGAGCCCCACTACAGCACTGCATGGAATGTGGGGCGTTGGGTCCTCAAGAATCCAGATGTTGTTCTGTTGTTTGGCTTTATCCAACAATGTAAGCACCCTGCAGCTCCATCTTTTCTCATCGAGAGACACCCTTTCCGACAAGATTCACTGTGCAACTCTGCCTTCTGGCAAATTCCTGGGAGTCCTCTGTTTAATTAAGGGCTACCTGCCTTTTCTCAAGATATCAGAACTCCTGAGCGTCCTTTACTTCTGAGAAGCCCAGTGGGCTGCATGCAAAGGCCTCTGACTTCCAGCAACCAATGACAACCAGGGAGCTCTGACAGACCCTGATGCTGTCATTCCACCTGGGGGCATGGGTGAGTTCCTTCACCTCTCCTGGCCTTGGTTTCCTCTCTATGCAATATGGCACTGATCAAAATATTCCCCGCCCATGGTAGATGCTGGGGTGCTCTGCTTAGACCCTCTTCGCCAGGCTGGGTATCCATCCTCTGGCTGCTTCTTGATGGCTGGCTGCTGATGGCTCTTTGGAGTCTCACTTTAGCTTGAATGGGAGTCCCTGACCTAGGAGGTTATGAACACCTCTCCCCTTCACTAGGGACAATGCCTGACTAGTGGGATCTCCAGGTCAGACTGATTTTGCCTCAAGGTGAGGCTGTGTAGCCTGAGGTGAGACCAGACTGAACTTCAAAGAATTCTTTAAATCGGGTTCACTTTATTTTGAGGTCAGGGGGAGGCTCCAACTTAAGATCTAAATAGTCAGTGAAATTTTCCACTATGGTTATTGAATAGTTATTCCTTCGCAATGGTTTGCAATGTATTCTTAAACTTTTGTTTTTAATGATCTCATTTATAATCTTCCAGGTGAATTTGACCATCAGCTATGTTGCTGGGGCCACTGTATTTCTGATCTTTAGAGGTATAGTCTGTTGACAGAGGTGTGGATCTCTGATCATGTATGTGTGCATGCATGTGTGTGTGCATACACGTGCTTGTGTATGATATTAGGGATTGAACCCAGGGCCTCTTTCACACATGCTAGGCAAGTGCTCTATCACTGACCTATATCACCAGCCTTCCCCTTCCCTTTTTTTAAGTACTGAGGATTGAACTCAGAAGCATTGTACCACTAAGCTAAATCCCCAGCACCTTTTGTTTTGAGACAGGGTCTGTCTAAATTTCAGGGTCTGTCTAAATTTTAGGGTCTGTCTAAAGTTGGCTTCCAACTTTAAATCCTCTTGCCTCAGCCTCACTAGTTGCTGGATCTGATTACTTCTTAAATGTAGAACCTCCTCCTGGGGTTACTATGAAGGTTACTTAGGTCAAAACTGCAAGGGATAATTTAGGGTCTAATTCCAGTGTGTATCTCCAGATTTCCTTTCAATACATTAGGCTTAACTCCTACATAATCTTTTAGTAAGGAGCTGTCCAATAGAACTTCCTGTGATGATGGAAATGGCCTATTCTACCATATGTAACAAGGTAAACAAGGTAAGCACTTGAAATGCAGCTGGTGCACAAGAGGAAATGAATTGTTTAAATTTAACTTAAATTTGCATAGCCACATTGGCCGCTGCAGTAACTGCTAAGACTGGTTTGCCTATAACCTGCATGTGCTTCCTTGGATTTCAGTTTCAATGTTCCATTAGCATTGCTAAAATCAAAATACTTTTGATTTTGCCAGGTCCTATATTCAGTAAGAGAAGACAGTTGTAGTAAGATGGTTCGTATTGTATTCTAGGCTTATACTTTAAGGAGCAATAAAGTTCAGTTTTTAACCTCCAGTTGAGCCAGACTGTCAAGAATCTATAGAGACTGCCCATGGTGGTGTTGTAAGGGAACAACCATCTGGTACACTGTAGACTCACAAAAAGCATGGAATGGGGAGGCAAGTACTGTGTCACTGAATCGAGGGGAAGGAGCCCCATCTAGCTGGGCAGGTGACACACAGAATCAAGGCAAAGGTCAATTCTTTTCACCGCTGAGGTCTGGCCTAGGGGTCCCAGGGGCAGGGGCAGGGGGCGGCCCTCCCCTCCCCCTACCTTTCTCTTGGATGTAGTAAAGAAGGGAGAGGGTCCTTGGAGCCTAGCTCAGAAACTGAGGTCCCTCGAAGTACTGGGTTGGAAGTAGGACGGACGCGAAGGTCTTTCTTAGCATACTAAGTGCACTCAACAAACATGAGAACTTAAACCAGGAGGCTTCTAAGTGTGGGTCTAAGCCAAGGGAGGGTGGAACAGTGGGGGGCAAGGGCCCTGGCCGCTCTGCAGCGGACGGGGCAGGGGGGTCAGGCCGAGGCTGCAGGGTCGCTGGCCGGGGCAAGATGGCCGCGCCTCGCCGGCCTCCCTGCGCGGACCTCGGGGCTGCTTTTGGAGTTGGCGCTGGGGCAGCGGCGAGCGGGAGAGAGGGAGCCAGCCGCGGAAAGCGCCCGCAGAACAGCCCGGCAGACTCGCCCCGGCGGCCGGGACCAACCCGGCAGCGCGGAGCAGGCGCGCGTGCGCGGCGGGGCGGCGGCGCGCGCGGCACGGGGCGCGGGGGCGCGCACGCGAGTGGCCGCGGTCTCCCCGGTTGCCTCGCTCCGCCGCGGTCGCCGGCGTTCTCGACGCGGTGGTCCCCGCCAGCCGCGGGCGCCGCAAGAGGGAGCGGCCGGTGCGCCCGCAGCCTGTCGGTGCAGTTGGAGGCCGGTCCTCCTGGTTGCGGCCGCCCGGTCGGGGCCGGGCTGGGCGGGCTGACGGCCCCGGGAGCGGAGAGCGCCTGAGAGGAAGGCGGCGAGGCGGAGGCGCACGTCCGGCCGTCTCCGGGAGCCGGGAGGAGGCCGGGGGACCATGTCCGGGAGGCAATTACAATTCTCCACCACCGAGCGCGTCATCAAAGGTGCCAAGCGGGCCGGGCCTTCCTCGGCGACCCTCTGGAAACGGCCCTCGCTGGGCGGCGGCTGGGGCGCCGGGACGGAGGGGCGGCGGGAGGCGGGCGCCCGGCCGCGCCCACCCCGAGCGAGACTTGGAGGGCGGGGAGCGGCCGGCCAGCGGGAGCGGTGCCGCCCAGGTGCCTTGCGGACTGTGCCCACCACTCCCAGAGGGCCGGCGCCTCCTGGTTTTTCTTTTAAGAAACGGCTCCTCCTTTCTGGTCTCCTGTCTGGGGGCAGCTGGGCTGGTGTGGGCAGGGAGTTCCCTGGACTCTTCCAATTAGGATCTTTTAGGATCAGGTCTTTTCTGACCCCTCTCCCAGCCCTCTTTTTAAGACACCTATCATATACCTTTTGGCCTACTTTTCTAGATCATCGCTCTGTTACTAAAGGAAACTTGATAAGCTGACATAAATACAAAGAAGTCTGTTTTATCTTTCAAGAGGACTGACAGACCTCTTGACATGATGTTGGTCTTTTATATTTCCTTTGGCTGTAGAGACTTGGAGAATAATGTTCTCTGATTCAGATGCCCATTTTCTTAGATTTTTGTTGTTGTTATAAGAACAAAACCTAAAGTTCTCCTTCCTAAACCTCGTAGGGTTTTATGCTGTAGTTGTTTCTGCCCTTACACTGACAAGACCTGTCAAACATAACCATTAATTCATCTGCTGCTTTGTCCAGCCATGAGACTTAAGCCCAGCCCTTCTCTCTCTTTCTCTCAGTGTTAACAACCAGTTTGAAAACACTGTAAGAAATACTTAGATTAGCTGTGACAATGGCCTCTGGATGAAGTGGTTAGCATTACAGAGGAAAACTATTAAAATACTTTCTTTCATTTTGGTACCAGAGAAAGGAAACTTAGATTGTGACCATAATATATTGTTTTTTTAAAGGGGGAAAGCCTATTGCATGTTTAGGGAAGGATAACAGTATCATAAATGTTGAATATTTACCTAATACTTATTAAATATGATAGTATTTTTGAGACTTATCTGCTCAGCTTTTGGGTATCATTAGGGATTTAAGACAATTGTTCATGTAACTGACATCCCTTTTACAGCTAAATTATTTTGACCATTTTAATGTAAGTCTTCCTTATATCTAAACCATAAAGAGTATATACCTTCTTTTAAGACGCAGAATATGCTGCATACATAATCTTTTTTGATGAATCAAGGTCATTATTATGTACATTAACTTCTGTGCTGTGCTGTTAATATGGCTGGTGTGTTCCGCTGGGGTGTAGGCAATTTCCTTCTGCACTAAAATGACTCCTCAGTACTACACCATTTTAGTGTTTTGTCTGTCTTTATCTTTGCAGTACTGTTCTCTGTCAAAATATGTCCTACTGCCTTCTAATCTGCTACTTCTAAGCCACAGTGGTCAGGGAAACCAGATAAATCAGAACTGTGTGTCAAGTCAGGACAAATAAGATCTGAGTAAAGCTTAGTGGCAGCCCTTAGACCTTCAGGAATCTCAAAATCTGATTACCACTGTACGGTGTAATTTCTACCATAAAAAAGGAGAATTTTATATGATCCTTTAAGACCTTTTAAAGAAGTAAGGTAAAATACAACACTGAAAGTTCAGGTGCTGGTTATTGCTAGGCATGTTCATACCTAAGGGAACACTACCCTCATAGCCTAAATAATGTAAATCTGTTCTTCAGCCAAATTACCGAGTAGTGCACGTTGTGTACTTTTAATACTAATACTACTCTTTTTTTTTTTTTTTTGGAGACAGTCTTGGTATGTTGTTGTTTAGCTCAGTCTGTAACTCTTGAGCCTAAGTTATCCTCCCTTGTAGCTAGGACTATAGGCATGTGCCACCATGGCAGAGCAGGCAGGCATATATATATATATATATATACACACACGTATATATACATTATATATATATGTATAAAAGTATATATTTACATAATTTATGTATCCTGTGTTGCCCAGGTTGGCCTCAAACTCTTAATCCTCCTGCCTCAGCCTCAAAGTAGCTGAGATTATAAAAGCATGTGCCACTGTGTCTGATTTAGACTACTCTTAAATAAGTGAAACATAAATGATTTCAGGCCCTTACACCTGTGGATTTATCTCACATATAAAAACTTTAGCATAAGAACTTGACCACAGCAATAGTTGGTAACAATGTTGCTTTTTTCCCTCTGGGTTTTCCAGAGGTTGAAATAGTTGGAGTTTCTTTTTAAGAAAATAAGGTGTGTGCCAGGCATGGTGGCACATGCCTATAATTCCAGCTACAATGGAGAATGGCAAATTTGAGACCCTAAGTAAAAGTTAAAAAAAAGTGGGGGTGTCAAGGACATGATTAGTGGTAAAGTACCCCTGGGTTCCTTCCCAGTAACACAAAAGAGAAAGGAAAATATAAATAGTTAAGGTCCATTGTATTAGGTACTAAATCCTGATCTAAGGCTGTCCTGTTCTGGACAGATTTATCTACATTTATTCACAGCTCTAAAGCTTCTTCAGAGGTGATACCACACCCCAGTTATTTTTGGTTTTGTTATTTCCTCTTAACTTTATATTCTTCTTGTTTTGTTTGAGCAAATCTTGGAGAAGAGTAGGTGGATGGGAGAGATTTGTATTTTAAGTGTCCTTTAATTGGAACTTTCTGAAACCTAAGGAGGCTAGACTACTAGTCAGAAAAAAACTAGGTTTTACTTCTGCTTCTGGACATTATTTGTGACCTTGGGGTTTTTTTTCTTTGTCTTTTTACCCTAACTTGTATTCTTTTTTTAAAAAAATATTTTTTGTAGTTGTTGATGGATCTTATTTTATTCATTTATTATATATATGTGATACTGAGGATAGAACCCAGTGCCTCACGCATGCTAGGCAAGCACTCTGCCACTGAACTACAGCCCCTGCCCCCCTAACTTGTATTCTTGTATTTACATTAAAAATTTCATCTGTAACAATTTTCTTGAAGTTCAAACAGGCTGTATATTCCCTGTGTCCTCTGCTATTATGGACTCCTTAAGGTTCTGGCTTTAGGAATAAAGAGGCTGTGACTTTCTTAAAAGATGTTTAAGAAGGGTAGTATAGACAGAAATAGACATTTCCACCCTTTATCTCCTTTCACCTTTCAGTTGCTGGTACCTATACTTCATTTATTTCTATTGCTCTTGATGCACTAAAATATTCTTTTTCCTTTTAAATACAAGCTTAACCCTGTCATTCATAAAATCTGAAAGATAAAAAGGGAAGAAAACAAAGACTTAATATTCCTTACATCCAGAAATAACTGCCTTTAATACTTTTCTGCATTTCTATCTGCTGGCATATTCTGAATTTAAAGAAAAGTGTATCATACATTTAAAACTTTTGGGGGTGGGTATCAGGGATTGAACTCAGGGAAACTTGGCCACTGAGCCACATCCCCATTCCTATTTTGTATTTTATTTACGGACAGGGTCTCACTGAGTAGCTTAGCATCTTGCTGTTGCTGAGGCTGCTTTTGAACTTGTGATCCTCCTGCCTCAGCCTCCCGAGCCAATGGGATTACAGGCGTGCACCACAGCACCCAGACCATTTAAAGCTTTTATGATGAAAATGTTTCATATTAATTATTTTAGCATAAATTTTTAAATTTTAACTAAATATTTTCTGTGATAGTTTGAAACTGCTAATTCTCATATTTGGTTGTCAGCAGGGCCGTGCACTAATCATTTGCTAGAATACCAATTCAGAAACATTTTCAAGTATAAATTTCAAATGTCAAATGTTATAGTGTTTATCGTTGTATTCGTCAATAGCATTTGTTTAACTTAAAATTGTAATTAACAGCCAGGCGTGGTGGTGCATGCCTGTAATCTCAGCATTTTGGGAGGCTGAGACAGGAGAATTGTGAGTTCCAAGCCAGCCTGAGCAACAGTGAGGTGCTAAGCAACTCAGTGAGACCCTGTCTCTAAATAAAACACAAAATAGGGCTGGGGGCTGGGATTGTAGCTCAGTGGTAGAGCACTTGCCTGGCATGTGTGAGACACTGAGTGTGATCCTCAGCACCACACATAAATAAATAAATAATTTAAAAAAGAACTTATGTATAAAAGTAGGGCCGGGGATGTGGCTCAGTGGTTGAGTACCTGAGTTCAATCCCTGGCACCTCCCCCCCAAAATTGTAATTAACAAGCTGCTGAACTTTTGAAACATTAGAAATTGATGCTATTTGAGATTTATACATCTGAATAAACTCAAAGAGCCCTGAAATGACTCATATTTACTGAGGATTAAACCCAGGGCCTTGTATATGTTAGGCAAGTGCTCTGCCGTTGCTTGCTGCATGCCCAGCCCCAGACGTTCCTTTTTTTTTGGTAATGGGGATTATTGAACCCAGGGGCACTTAATCACTGAGCTACATCCTTAGCCCTTTAAAAATTTTTTTTTTTAGAGACAGTGTCTTGCTAAGTTGCTAAGGCTGACTTTGAACTCGTGATCTTCCTGCCTTAGCCTCCAGAGCTGCTGGGAGTACAGGTGCCACTGCACCAGGCTCCAAACATTCTTAAAAGTTTATAAAGCATTGAGATGTGACAACTCATAAGAGATCCTTCTTTTTTTTGGTGCTGGAGATTGAACCCAGGGCCTTGTGTATGTGAGGCAAGCACTCTACCAACTAAGCTATATGCCCAGCCCCTTTGAGAGATCTTTTAATAGCCAAGGATGATGATAATGATGGTGATTACCACAGCAGCTGACAGGTATGCAGAACTTCACCTGTGCCTGTCACTACACTTTGTAGTTTATTTAACCCAGTAAGCTAGGTTTTATTAAACCTCTTGTATAGATAGGCAGACTGAGGCAAAACAAGGCTAATTTGTCCATGGTCACGCAGCTATTAAAAAAATTTGAATCCAGGTATGTCTGACATCAAAGTACACATTCTGTAAACCATTACTCTCTCTCTACAACCACCTAACAGAGGAGAGAAAGTTGCTTAGAAGTCCTTTTAGCCAAATCATAAACAGGTAAGGAAGAGGCAAGTTGTGGGACAAGATTCTATACAGGAGTAAGGCAAAGAGCCCATTGCAGATATAAAGCATTCCACGGACCTGCAAGCTGTGACAAAGTGGGTTGGAGATGGGGTTGTGAAATGGGAAGGAAGATGGCTTAGTGCAAGGCTAGAGAGGTGTAGTATGCAGGGCTCTGTTCATTAGTTGAATTTATCCCTGGGCAGGAAGTGCTCATGAAGGATGTCAAGTACAAGAAGGTGATGTAGCTTAGTGGTAAAGCACTTGCTAGCATGTGCAAGGCCATAGGTTTTATCACCAACCCTAAAAAAGAAAAAAGTGGTTTTCATGTCCTTTGTTCACACTGAATGGTTCTTTTCAAGGGCAATAACTGAATCCTTAGTGCTGAACATGGTACCTGGTGTAAATGGTTAAGTGCATAGAAAATGTTTAAGTAAATGCAAGCATAAGAAACTTATTTTATGAAAGACACTGTAGGAAAAAGCACAAGCTGTGTGACCTTTGTTATTTATTTTCCTTGCCACAAATTTACAATGGGAGAGATAGGCCAGGCACAGTGGTATACACCTGTAATCTCAGCTACTGAGAAGGCCGAGGCAGGAGGATTGCAAGTTGGAGGCCAACCTCAGCAACTTAGGAAGATCTGTTCTCAAATTAAAAAAAAAAAAAAAGGCTGGGAATGTAGCTCAGTTGTAGAACACCCCTGGGTTCAATCTCCAGTACCCAAACAAACAAATAAGTTAACCTTGGTCTGAGAGTATAGTTCAGTAGTAAAGTACCTGCCTAAGTATGCTCAGGTGTCTAAATTGATCCCCACCACCATGGGAAAAATAGGTAATCTTTAATCTTGGTGAAATTTGACAGCAATCTGTTTTAGTTAAGTTAGTGTGTTAAATGAAGATTTTAAATTAATTAATATGTTGTACCCAGCAACTTGGGAGAGTGAAGGAGGAGGATTGTCAGTTTGAAGTTAGCCTGAGCATCTTAGCACAATAGTTTCAAAATTTCAAAATAAAAAAATAAAAAGGACTGGGGATGTAGTGCCGTGGTAGAATGCCACAGGATTCAGTCCCCAGTAACACACACACACACACACACACACACACACACACTGTATATTTTCCCACCTTAGTTTCCTTAGCTTTGAAAGGATTTAAATCTAAAATACTTAAGCGGTGGCGCATGTCTGTAATCCCAGTGACTCAGGAGGCTGAGGCAGGAGGATCACAAGTTCAAAGCCAGCCTGAGCAACTTAGCAAGGGCCTAAGCAACTCCACAAGACCTTGTCTCTAAATAAAATATAAAAAAGAGGGCTGGGAGTGTGGCTCAGCAGTTAAGTGCCCTGGGTTCAATCCCCGGTACCAAAATAATAATAATAATAATAATAAATAACATACTTAAGGTGAAAGTTTCCTTTTTTTGTATTATATGTAGAATTTTGGAAATCATGTACTCGTAAACATTTGATGAATTCCTGTCATTTCTGGTTATACTTAGAAGCTTCAACACTGTTTGAAATGTACACACACAGTATAGTGTATAATAGCTTCCTAAAATGTAACATAAAATTAGACCTATGGAGCTGCCTGTGACTAATACCACAGGAAAAAAGGGCAGATGACTAAACCGTAGACCACGTCTGGTGTGAAATGTCTGCTCTTACACTCTATAAATTGATGATCCTTTAAAGTTTAAACTTTGTGATCAGTGGCTTAGAGAGATGAAACTTAATTTGTGTTCTTCCAGTGTATGCACTTAGGTTTTTTTTACTCTTGTGACCTAGGGCTATGTGGAAGTTTTAAAGTGAAATAAAATGGTTTTAGTGAATGACTAGAGTAATAAAAGTGGATTAATCCATGGTAGCAAGTTGGTTGTTTTTTAGTATTCTGTGCTGTTTTATGGAAAATATATGATGTCATTATAGAAATTATTGTCTCTGTTGTGTGGAGGCTCCTCAAAGGACTAAAAATAAAACTGCCATATGATCCAGTAATTCCACTGCTGGGTTTGTATCCAGAGGAACTGAAATCAGTGTGCTGAAGGTCTGTCTGTATCCCATGTTCATTGTAGCGTTACTCACAGTAGCCTAATGGTGCAGTTAACCTGAGTGTCTACCAACACTGATTGTCCAGTGCATACATACACAATGGTTAGGATTCAGCTTTAATTTGTGGCAACATAGATGAATCTGGAAGATAAAATATGAAGTGAAGTAAGCTAGGCACAGAGAGACAAATACTTCTTGATCTCACATGTGGAATCTAGTAGACTTGAACTCAAGTAGAAAGTAGACTGATGGTTACCAGAAGCAGGGAGGGTGACGAGGGAAGAATTGGGGAGTTGTTAAAGGATACAGAGCTTCAGACAGGAATAGGTTTTGAGGTCTATTGCAGAACAGGGTGACTATAATCAATAATAATGTGTTATATATTTCAAAATAAGTAAATTTCTCACCAGAATAAATGATAGGTAATTGTGGTGATGGGTATATTAATAAGCTTTTTAATTCATCCCACATAATACACATGTATCAAAACATCATATTTTACCCCATAAATATATAAAATTATGATTTATCTTTTTTTTTTTTTTGGTATTGGGGATTGAACCCAGGGGTGTTTAACCACTGAGCAACATCCCCAGCCCTGTTATATATTTTATTTAGAGGTAGGGTCTTGCTGAGTTGCTTAGGGCCTCGCTAAGTTACTGAGGCTGGCTTTGAATTTGAGATCCTCTTGAGCTGCAGAGATTACAGGTGTGTGCAACTGCACTCGGCTTATTATCTTTTAAAAAGCAAAACCCCAAAATAAATAAAAACATTATGAGCAAAATATACCAAACTAGTATTCCATGAAGTTGAAAATGTGACTTTGTTCTAACATGACAGCCTAATTTTAAAAAAGGGCACTGCACAAATAAAGTATCTCTTCATGCCTTCTAGGAAAAAATGTTGTTTCTGTTGCCCGTCTCTGAAAGTTGTGATTATTTGGTTGGTTCTAGGAAGGCCGTATCTTAGCCTTACTTTGAAAGTGAGCTCCGTGACCACCAAAGAGCAGAGGGAATGATCTCAAAGAGCTTGATCAGATCATTGAAATAAAATTACTTGTTCTAATAAGTTGTAAAAGGGTCTGGAAGGCAATATGATTTTTAGCAATGATATTTAATATAACCTCTTCAGCTGTGTTGAACTGGTTCATGATTGGGAAGGCAGGTGAGCAGATTAGGAAATGAGTTTGCAAAAGTAGGGCAGGCTTGCTGGCTTAAAATAGCATGAAAGCAGAGTCATCTGTAGTTAACAGAGATAGCTATTTAGGTAAACCCTAGTGTCCCAGGAGGCTTAGTCCATACAGTCATCTAAAAATAGTAGCTTATAGGCCAGTAACTTTTCAGGCATATCTTTCTTACTTGAGGATTGAAGTGGTTATACCCAATGTTGCCTTTTTCATTTGTACAGATTTGCATCAGATTTTACTTATATTATCTGAAAATATATATTGTGTATATAGTGAGTGTATATTATAGCAGTATACTGAGTTGAATTTGATGGTGAAAAAGCTGTAGAATTTCTTCAGTGAACTTTAGAAACTGAGTTTTGAAAACTCTTTTTTTAAAATATTCATGTTGATAATTATAGATTCAGGGATTTTGCAAAAAAATATACAGGAAGTTCCAAAAAACCTTCCCACAAGCCCCTCTTTGGCCACTGCATCAACCTCACATACCACCACAGTATTATAGCAAAACCAAGAAATTGACATTGGCACAATCCAGAGTTTTTTTTTTTTCCTGATTTTACATTACATATGTACTCCATTGTGTGTGTCTGTCCATGCAGTACACACGTATTAGCCTAGCCTTACTAGAACAATCCAAATACCCGACAGTGGGCTGTGGGTGCAGCTCAGTAGTAGAGTGCTCAGCTAGCATGCACTGATCCCCAGCACCAACAGAAAGAAAGAAAAAAAGACACTGAACAGTACTATCAGCCTAAGACTTCTCTTACATTATTTCCCTTTTATAGCCACACCAATCCCTTTTCCCCACTAGAAACTAATTTTTCTAATTTGGCTTTTGTTTTGAATCATATGCAGACCTGGTTTGATTAAGATTTTGGCTTCTGAGTTGGAACCACTGTAAAAGAATTTCTGTTGAAATACAAGTAATCTAACAGCAAATGACAAATGGTTTAGAATGATGGTTCTCAACTCTGATAACCAAACAAAATCACCTATGGAGCTCATAAAAAAACAAGAACAAAAATGGTACATGGTTCTGTTTCAGATATTGAAAGCTATGTTGAGTATAAAAATGCAATTTGAGCCAGGCATGGTGGTGCACGCCGGTAATCCCAGTGACTTGGGAGGCTGAGGTAAGAGGATTCCAAGTTAAGTAACTTAGCAAGGCCCTAAACAACTTAGTGAGACCCTGTCTCGAAATTAAAAACTGAAAAAGGACTGGGGATATAGCTGAGCGGTTCAGCACCCCTGGGTTACATCCCCAGTATCACCGTGCACACGCACACGCACACACACACACATACACACACATACACATATATACATGCATATATGTATTTGAAATGAATATGGAAAACAAAATATTTTAAATCAACATGGTAGGTATGTGTATTTGTATTCTTTCCTACACCAACTTACGTAAAGTTATGTGTATATTTAAAATATTTTATTTAAGCTGGGCAGGAGAATTGCGAGTTCAAAACCAAGCCTCAGCAATGGCGAGGTGCTAAGCAACTCAGTGAGACCCTGTCTCTACATAAAACACAAAAATAGGGATGGGGATGTGGCTCAGTGGTCGAGTGCCCCTAAGTTCAATCTCCAGTACCAAAAAATATATATATTTTATTTAAAATATCCTTACACTGGGGCTGGGATTGTGGCTCAGTGGCAGAGCACGTGCCTAGCATGTGTGAGGCACTGGGTTCGATTCTCAGCACCACATATAAATAAATGAATAAAATAAAGGTCCATCAACAACTAAAAAATATTTAAAAAAAAAAAATATCCTTACGCAGGGTGTGGTGGTGCATACCTATAATCCCAGAGGCTCAGAAGGCTGAGGCAGGAGGAAGGATCCCAACTTCGAAGCCAGCCTCAGCAACTTAGTGAGGCCCTGTCTCAAAATAAAGTATAAAAAGGGCAGGGGATGTGACTCAGTGGTTAAGCACCCCTGGGTTCAGTCCTTAGTACTAAATAAATAAGTAAATAAATAAATATATGTATATATTTTTAATACTGAGGATTGAACCTAGGAGTGTTTAACCACTGAGTCACATCCCCATCCCTTTTTATATTTTATTTTGAGGCTGTCTTGCCAAGTTGCTCGGGACCTCTCTAAGTTACTGAGGCTGGCTTTGAACTCATGGTCCTCCTGCCTCTCAGCCTCCTGAGCCACTGGGATTACGGGCATGTGCTACCACGCCTGGCTAAAATATTCTTACATATAGTATTTACATATGTATCTGGAATTTTCTGTTTTCTCCCTATTAGTATTCCTTTATTTTGATACAGGTGTAGGAGGAGATTGCTGTAACAAGTTCCTTAAAGTGTAGAAGTAGCTTTGGACCTGCCAGAAGACTTTTATCCCCAGTCTCAAATTCATGCCTTCTTTTATTTATCTTTGATTCTCCCTTATAATCTTCCATACTTAGTCTTTACCATACAATGTATTATTTCATGTTTCTGTGTGTAGACTCTTATCTTGTTTTATGTGAATTATTTTGCCTACTTAATTAGAGCATAATGTTCTCCAAGGTAAACTCCATGTATTAAACTTGTATATTTCACACATTACCTCCAGTATGTGAGCATATTCTAGGTACAAGATAAATAATTACTTAACTAGAATATAATTATTTCCCTAGTATTTCCCCCAAGCATTTAAAAATTTTACCTGTATAGCCCTTTGTCCACTGAAGATTTCAAATTTACCTTTTAACAAATATCCCTATTTCCAAAGATTCTAGGGAGGCTAGCTATTAAAAATGTAGATCTATTTAGTTACTGACTGTTTCTTTTTCAACTGGTAATGTGCAGTCTTTCAGGGTTTAGAAGGATGACATTGAATGATTGGACTGAAATTATAAATCTCCTCAACTGGTATTGGAGATGAGGCTGAAATGTCTGAGTTCCAGAAACAGAAGTTTGCGGTTCTACACAGTCTTTCCTAGCTATTATTGTTAGGAAAAGAAGAAGGTGGTGTTAATTGTGCTCAGTGGATTTCTTCAAAGTTTCCTGCTTTTAAATCAAATTAAAGAGGTCAGCAACCATGGTCTTTAAGTAACTGATACAAAAATAAACTGTTTCATTGTTATAAAGAGTGCACTTTTAGCTTGTGGCATTATGTTTCACATATTGAAGTTGATACCAGGCAGGTAGCTTTAGTAATTTAGGTAGCTTTTTTTAAAAAAAAAAAATTTAGTTATAAATGGACACAATATCTTTATTTTATTTATTTTTATGTGGTGCTGAGGAACCCAGTGCCCCACGCATGCGAGGCAAGCGCTCTACCACTGAGCCACAATCCCAGCCCCTATTTTTAGCTTTTTAAAAATAGAGCTGCAAGTTTCTTACTATTCCTTAGTGCAATACAGATGTGAAATGTGTTGTAAATAGTTTGTTACCAACAGTTTTTGAAATCTTGAATGATTTTGTGTCTATGTAAGAATTACAGTAGATTCAGTATTACCACTAATGACTACTTCACTGTTACTTTTGTGTGTGTGTGTGTGTGTGTGTGTAAGAGGGAATTATAGTTAACTAAAATTCCACAAAATCTATTTGTTTCCATGGCATATCTTGCACATGAATGTTATTTGTTGTGTGTTGTATCTATGTAGTTGTTGTTTGGACTTTAGAGGTCTTTCAGAGAGAGATTGTTTTTGTTCTAGTATATGTCATATTACTCTGATTTTAAGAAACATTGTTAATTATTGGTATTATGGTCTGAATGTTTGTGTGCCCTCCCAAATTCACAAGTTGAAATCTTAACCCCCAAGCCATAGGAGTTAGGGTCTTGGAGAGATGAAGAGATGAAGTATTTATAAATTTCTAAAAGAAAATGGAGGAGAAATATTTGTGACTTTAGGGTAGACACAGTTTTCTTAGGTCACAAAAACATGAATCATAAACACTGGCAATTGGGCTTCATTAAATTAAAATCTTGTTTTCTAAAGATGTTTCATTAAGAAAAGGAAAAAGCAAGCCAGACTGGGAAAAAATAATTATACTAGGTATGTCTTACAAATAACTGGTATCCAGAACATGTGAGGAACTTAAAATTCACTAATAAGTGGAAAACCAGCAGAATTTAAAAATAGGCAAAAATTTTAAACAGATAAGTCACAAGTGAAGATATACAAATGGCCAGTAACATATAAGAAGACATTCAACATCTTTAACTATTGGGGAAATGCAAATTAAAACCACAATGAGATGCTAATACACAACTATGAGAATGACTGAAATTAAAAAAGACAGTGACTAAGTTCTGGCAGGAATATATAAGTGACTGGAACTCAGACTGCTGGTGAGAATGTAAAATTGTGAAACTGCTTTGGAAAATTGGCGGTTTCATGGTATGTGAATTATACACTTCCTATACTATCCTGGCATTCTACTCTTAGGTATTTACCCAAGAGAAATGAAAACACAAGATTCATACATGAATAATGTTTATAGCATCTGGAGTTACAATAGCTCAAATCAGGAAATATCCAATAGGTAAATGGATAATCTTAATATAGTATATCCTCACAGCAGAATACTACTTGGCAAATAAAAAGACACAATGTAATTGACTCATGCTAGGTATGGATAAATCACAGAATCATTATGCTCAGTGAAAAAAGCCAGACACATACTGCATAGTTCCATTAATATAAAACTTTAGAAAGTGCAAATGAATCTGCAGTGATAGAAAGCAGACCAGCGATGATTGTCTGGCACTGGCGGCAAAGGGAGGAGTCTTTTTGGGGTGGTAGAAATGTTTCTTAATTGTAGTGGTGGTTTGACAAATGTAAATGTGTTAAAGCTTATCAAATTCAACACATCAGTGGGTACAGTATATAGTCCCTAAATAAACCTTACTTTAAAAAAGTTGTGACCACTGAGCCACATCCCTAGCCCTATTTTGTGTTTTATGTAGACACAGGATCTCACTGAGTTGCTTAGCACCTCGCCATTGCTGAGGCTGGCTTTGAACTCACGATTCTCCTGTCTCAGTCTCCCAAGTGCTGGGATTACAAGCGTGAGCCACCGTGCCCATTTTACTTTTTGAGTAAGTAATAATGTAACATGGCACAAAATTTTAAAAGGTGATTTAGCAAGAAATCTTCCTGTCCCTAACCCTTAGCCAACGTTTCAATGTTTTGGAAATGATAAAATGATAAAACCCACTAAAGATCACTAGGAACACATCTGTGCCCCCAGATATGTCTCATTTATTTAGCTTGCAATATACACCGTAAGAGCTGTGGGGCATCTTGGAAGGAGGGAGTTTACAAAGAGGCCTTGAAGAGTTTTAGGAGCTGTGGCTAGTTGTGGAATGATATTAGGGTAGATGGAAGTTGGAGGTCTGTTAAGGGATTGGCAAGAATCTGTAGTTTGGGTAAGTTATTGAAATAGTCAGTGGTTTTGCTTTTAGTTCTTGTGAATCCCTGAGAAGTTACTGTTAGATTATTTTATCTGTGGTGTTGGAACCTTTGTGTCTTAGAGAGCTGGTATTTTAAAAAGATTTTAGCTTAGAAAGTATGCAATATACTTTGTGGTTTGGTTTGGTTCTGTTTGTCTGTTTGCAAGCAGTATTTTTCTGAACATTTGTGAGCAATTTGTAGTTTCTGTTTCAGTTCTCAATCTCTGCTTCTGATCATTCTTTAGCTAAACTGGAGGATTTACCATTTAGAGGAGTGGATGAAGCAAGCTTTGTACCATTATTTGATAGGTTGTGAATGTTTATCAAGCTTTCAATACCAGATATTTTGACCTTTAAAGCACAGGGCCATTTTGTTCTTTTTCTTAAATGTCTTAGGTGATCATTTATTGCATTGATAACAATGGAGATAACACAGTAGGAGTCTGCAACCGACAAACTCAGACAAGAATTATTATTAAAATTTGAAATAATGGCCCATATATCTCTAAACCTATTTGAATCTTCCTTTGGTAATGAAGTAAATTTTTTTTAAAATTTTGGAAATAAATTATTTACGTTTGCAAGTATCTGAATTACATCCAATATTTGGTACTAGCAATAAAGGAAGGGGTCTTTATTGACTTAAGTCTATAAACTTAAGTCTTTTATCCAAGAGGATAAAAGATAAAATCATGCAAAATACATGGTAATCAGTAGCATTAGCCAGTTGGGCGGTTCTGATGTGTTCTAGTGATCTTGGATGTAAATAGTCTGTTAGTGTGTTCTGCTTCTGGACCAAAATAGTTCTAGAAATCTTGACTCAGCCACAGTGTTTCTTCATAGCAGTGATGTTAGCAATATACATGAATAATTTACTCTCTGTAGTATCAGTAATTATGAAGGCATGATACAAATATTTACAGAAGTTCTTTTGATATGTCATCCACAAGACTCAATTCCCGATCTTTATCTGGGAACTTTAGGTGAATGTAAGAAAGAAGCAGAAACCACTTAAGGTTGATGAGACTGTAGTCTTTAATTTATTATTTTAACCAGCATTGTCAGATGAAAGAGAGTAGAATCTCCTATTATAGTAAAGTACATAATCAGTTTTATAAGGAATTAAGTCACTGATTATCCTGAAGTAAGGACATTGAACAGAGGACACTGACACATGTACAGGCTTTCCATTCATTTATCCTATAAAGTGTATTATGAATTTCATCAGTACAAGCCTGTTTAAACCAAGAGATAAAATAGTTTTACTGTCAGTCTTTGTATGTGAATGTATATTTTCTTTAACCTGAAAGACACCCAAATGTTGAAGCACAAGTTATTTATTCTCATTGTATTTGTTTGTTTATTTTAGAGACAGGGTCTCATTATGTTGCCCCAGCTGGTCTGCAGCTCCTGGATTCAAAGGATCTTCCTGCCTTAGTATCCCCAGTAACTAGGACTACAGGTGTGCCTCTGAGCCCCACTAAAGCATATTTATTGTTTATACATTGTACTTATACATGATTATCTTATAAAGAACCAGCTTCTCTTTTGATTTGTTAGGATTTTCTTTTTTCAGTACCCAGGATTGAACTCAGGGGTATTCAACCACTGAGCCACATCCTCAGCCCTATTTTGTGTTTTATGTAGAGATAGGGTCTCACTTAGTTGCTTAGTGCCTCATCTTTGCTGAGGCTGGCTTTGAACTCACGATTCTCCTGTCTCAGCCTCCCAAAGTGCTGGGATTACCGCATGAGTTACCGCACCCGGCTAGGATTTTATTTTTTCTTTTAAGCCAAGTTTAATAAAGTTTTGATTAATTAAAATTTGGAGAATACCAAACAAAGCTAATAATTTTTGTAATCCTTTAAAGCTTTTTTAAAAAAATAAAGTACTGAAGGTTTGTGTTATATAATGATCATTTAGAGTAAACTCAAAGATGCCTAGGTGTGAAAAACATCTTAACAGTAGCTGGGTGCAGTGGTGCATGCCTGCAATCCCAGCAAGTTAGAAGACTGAAGCAGGAGGATCCAAGTTTGAGGTCAGCCTGAGTAACTTAGCGAGATCCTGTCTCAAAGTAAAAAAAAAAAATTTTTTTTGTACCAAGGATTGAACTCAGGGGTTCTTGACCACTGAGCCACATCCCCAGCCCTATTTTGTGTTTTTTTATTTTTTATTTTTTATTTAGAGACAGTCTCACTAAGTTGCTTACCGCCCTGCCATTGCTGAGGCTGGCTTTGAACTCATGATTCTCCTGTCTCAGCCTCCCAAAGTGCTGGGATTAGAGGCATGTGCTACTGCGTGTGGCTTTCAAAATAAAATTTTAAAAAATGGGCTGGGAATGTAGCTTAGTGATAGCATGCCCCTGAGTTAGATCCCCAGTACCAGAAAAAAGAAAACCAAAAATAAATTTAAAAATCTTGTTAATGTTTAAAGTTCTCCAAGAGGCCATTTGTAGTTTTTAATTTTTCCTTGGTGAAATCATGCCGTTTGTTGAATTATAATCAGAAAATATGAAGGAAGTGGGCAGGAGAGGCCCAGAGGAGACACAGACTGAGAAAATTCCACATGGCCGACAGCGGGTGGTAGGGCAGTCCCTTTGCAATCATACATCTGCAGAAGATACAATTTGACACCAAGGACCAGCTGTCATCAACTAAGAGCAGCTCCAGGCAGACAGAACTGAACAAAACATTTCTCAGGATTGTAAGGACAAAGGCAAAGTTTGCCCAAAGAGAGATCTTTGAGATCTGAGTTGCAAGCCTGTGGGGGATGGACTCACCAGGTTCATGTCTGTCCTCTCTCTATGAACTTCCTTTTAATTAGAGAGAAGCCAGATTTCACTTAGGAACACAGCAGTCTTGATAAGACTTGAAAAAGTCAGAGGACCCCAGTATCACCTTGATGCTGCAGTGTTCAGCAGAAGTATTGTGCTCACTCATTGTTGCAGGCAGGGTCATCCTGAGTAGGGTGCTCAAGTGGTCTCAGTTATGCACACTACTTTGTAAATGTGGGTCTCACCAGAAGCAAGGGGTGTGGCTGAATCTTAGTGGAAATTCCAGTTGTGAAAGCCCACTGACCAAACACCAGGAAGGATTTATTTGTACTTTTTTAAAAAGGTAGGTTTATTTAACTTGTTTCGACAAGCAGAGGAACCTAGTTGTCTCTCAGAAGGGGAAGCAGTTAGGAAAGGGACTGTTAGGAATAGTACTCATTGGGCACTGTTAGTGATGATTGTTAGATTTTATGCTGGAAGTTTGTAATCTGGGAAAGCATTACTTAAAATTTGTAAACTAGGTGAGTTGTTAGAACTTAAAGTTCTAACGTTAGATCAAATCTAGTGTCTGTGCCAAGTTACCGTTAAATTAATTTGCCTGAGGTCTTATGTGGAACATATGGATCTGAAGGATCTAGTTTTGAGTTTAGATAGTCTATAATGCATTGTGGTTTGGTTTGCTTAGTTTATCTCTTTTATGAGTCAGAGTACTCATAAGTTGTGGTTTCTCTTTCAATTGTAAGCAGGGCAGTCAGTGTTACTTTCTTGTGTGTACCAAAAGTGTATTTGTTTGAGGGGGCATCGCAGTGATAGAGCATGTGCTTAGCGTGCATGAGGCCCTGAGTTTGAACCCCAGCACCAAAAAAAAAAAGATGGAACTACAATTGTAGTTGAGATCAAAGTCCCTGCCAAGCTGAGTTCTCATCTGGATCTCTGGGGAAGGACCTGCTTCTAGGCTCATTTAGGTTATTGTTAGAATTAGTTCCTTGCAGTGGTAGAAATGAAGTCCTTATCTTTTGCTACTGGTTGATTGGGAGCCACTTTCATCTCTTAGAGGCTACCTGCATTCCTTGTTTTGTGGCCCCTTCTGTCTTCAAGCCAGTAATAGCAAACTCATACATCAAACCCCTCCAAACTGCAGATGTCTTAACCCCTATGCAACCTCTAGGTCCAAATTTAAAGGTCTCATGTAATCAGGTTAGATCTGCCTGTATGGGCTGATTTAGGACCTTTATTACATCTGCAGGTTTCCTTCATGGCAATGTTTTTTTTCATGGACTGGGGATTGAACCCATAGCCTCACATATGATTGGCAAGTGCTCAGCTCAGGGGAACGTTTGATGGAAGAACTGGAGGTATGTATATGCTAGGGCCAGGAGTCTTATGGGACCTACCTCCCAACCGCCACAGCATTTTAAAACTGTTTCTAAGCATAAGCCACAGAATTTCCTGTGTCATCTTACTAACTCTTGTTTTTTTGTAAGTATAGCTTAAATTTGAAGTTAAATTTTTGAATGTTACTGGTTAGAGTTGGTCTGCATTGTAGCTGTTGATTTGAGAAAAGGTGTATTTGCTTAAGTATAAAATTGATTAACATAGGGAAAGTGATTCCCAGGGGGATTGCTTATTTTTTTCCCTTTGGCATCTGTTACTTTTCCTTTTAATAAAGTTTATAAAAACTTGGAAAAATTGGAATTAATTAAAGAAGATGGGAAATATAATGCCATTGGTAGTCCAAACAACCTTGCTTATACTTTTCTCTTTTTTCCAGTTTTTTATTATTCACTTAGAATATCATTATGATCATATAGAACACACATGATATATGCTGACTTCTTAGATATATAAATGTATTCTCTTTGATTATAAAAGTAATATAGGGTCATTGGGAAAAAGTTGAAAAACAGGAAAATAGAAATAAAAAATAGTTTAGAATCTTGCATTAATACTTAGGTGTATTTCCCTGTTGTATTTTCCGATGCATTTTTTAGTTGTGATTTATATCACACTGTATGGGTTTTTTTGTAAGTACAGTTAACACTGGAACACTAATAGATATTAAATATGAAGTACTTGACATATTACTTATTACCTAACAGGTTTTCTTTCTTTCTTTCTTTGGTGGGGGGGGGGGGGTACTTGGGATTGAACCCAGAGGCACTTAACCACTGAGCCACATCCTCAACCCTTTTTTGTATTTTATTTAGAGACAGGTCTCATTCAGTTGCTTAGGGCCTTGCAAAATTGCTGAGGCTGGCTTTGAACTCTTTATCCTCCTGCCTCAGCCTCTTGAGCCTCTGGGATTACAGGTGTGCGCCACTGTGCCTGGTGGGGAATATATCTTCTTTAATATTTTGCCTGTAATAATTGAGCTGATGTTTCCATTTTATTTGGTAATAGCTTGGGAAAATATAATGTAGCCCATTTAAAATGGGCTCTTACTTAAACGTATGAGTAGAGGCATTGGTAACTTACCTCCCCTCACCTTTTAAATAAAGTATCACAGCTTCTACTTTTAAGAAATAGTCCCAGTAGTATTCCTAATCTCATATGCTTTCACAAAATTTTGTCCCTTCCCATTAATAGGTGGAATTTGTTTTCCTTACCTTTGAACCTAGACAGGCTTGTGATTGCTCCAGTCAGTTGAGTATGTTGGGATATGACTTCTGAGGATATAATGTAAAGAGGATACAGCTCCTACTGGGCATAGTGCTGTAGACCCAGCTGCTCAGGACCATCACTTGGGCCCAGTAGTTTGAGGCTAGCTTGGGGAACATAGCAAGACCCTTATTAAAAAAAAAAGACATAGCCAACAGCCAGCATTAACCGCTGGATGAGTGAGCAAATGAAATAGCATTCAGATGATTGTAGCCTGAGGCTGTTGAGTGTCCAGCTGAGTCCCAGAAATTGGGGAGCAGAGCTGTCTGGTGGCATATACCTGTAATCCCAGGGACTCCAGAGTCTGAGGCAGGATTGCAAGCTCAAAGACAGCCTCAGCAACTTAGACCCTGTCCCAGAATAAAAAATAAAAGGGCTGGGATCTAGCTCAATGTTTAAGTGCTCCTGGACTGTGTCCTGTCTGAATTCGTGGTCCATAGAACCTGTGAGAAATAATAAATGACTATTGTTTTAAGCCACTGAGTTTTGGGGTAATGCGCTACATAGGAGTAGAACATTCATGTAATTTCTAGGAATTTTTCATAGGGAAACAAAGATTTGGACAAAGTCATATAAGCAGGATGTTCATGGCAGTTTATAGTAAATAAAAATTTTTAAAAAAATTTTTAGTTGTAGATGGACACAATGCCTTTATTTTGTTTACTTATTTTTTTAACTGGTGCTGAGGATCGAACCCAGTGCCTTACACATGCTAGGCAAGCGCTTTACCACTGAGCCACAACCCAGCCCCAGTAAATAAAAATTTTTGAAATACTCTATCCAACTGTAAGAAAATGTTTAAATAAGCCGGGCATGGGTGGCAGAAGCCTGTAATCCCAGCATTTAGGGAGGCTGAGACAGGAGAATTGCAAGTTCAAAGCCAGCCTCAGCAATGGCGAGGCGCTAAGCAACTGAGACCCTGTCTCTACATAAAACACAAATAAGGCTGGGGATATGGCTCAGTGGTCGAGTGCCCCTGAGTTCAATCTCTAGTACCCCCAAAAAAAGGAAATGAAGAAATGTTTAAATAAATTATGATGCATACATATTTTCATAAAGAAAAGTATCTATATTTTTTTAAAAGTTGAATAATTGTTACACAGATTACTAAAAACAATTGTATGCTTATGTAAATAAAAATGATTAAGAACGAAAATATTTTCATATCTAATAAAGAACAGAGACTCAGCATGTGTAAGAATGTTTATCGGAGCTGGGGATGTGGCTCAGTGGTAGAGTGCTTGCCTAGCATGCATGAGACACTGGATTCGATTCTCAGCACCACATAAAAATAAACAAATAAAGGTATTGTGTCCATCTACAACTAAAAAAATTTTTTTAAAAAGAATGTTTAAATGAAAAAAAATCAAATGTTTTCAATGACCAAAAAATTGAATAAGCATGTCCCCCAAAAAGACATCCACATGGCTATCAATTACAAGTGGAAAGGTGTTCAGCATCACTATTTACAGGGAAGTGCAAGTTAGAACCAGAAGTAACAGTAGACACTCGGTATAACAGAATAAAATTTAACAGATGAGCATGGCCAATGCTGGCCAGGAGGTGGAAGAACTGGAACCTTACACTGCACTGGTGTGAATATGAAGTGGTGTGATCACTTTGTGAACTGTGGGAAAATCAACGCCTATCCCAAAATCTTTCAGCCTCACTGCTAGGTACAGCAACAGAGAAAAGAGTGATTTCATAGAAGCTTTACTCTTAGTAGCTGAAGTTGGAAAGCTTGTCTAATAACATTTTGCTTCTCTTGGCTTTACTATAGTAATGCTTAGCTTTTAGTTATCTGTATTTAGCTTAATAGGTGATATTAATGGAAATTGATTTAGGGTAACCCCTCTCCCACCCCCAGTTTTCTAACTTTCAAAACTATGTTTCCTTCCTTCCTTCCTTCCTTCCTGTGCTGGGATTGAACCCAGGACTTTGTGCATAGTAGGCAAGTGCTCTGCCACTGAACTATACCCCCAGCCCTCAAATTTCTTAAAACTTTCGTTTTAAAACCAGTATGACTTCAGAAAACTAAAACAAATAGCTTGGTGCACAGGTTGCCCAGAGTACAAATTATTAAAATGCCAACGGTCTGCATTCAACCCCAGGTACTCTCCTGGAGCATTCTTGAGCTTCATTAATTTCAGCTGCTTTTATACTTTCCAGTTTTCAGTTTAAATAATGTGTTTCTTTTGGTTTTTGTGTTTTCAATTTCCTGTACTGGTTCACTTTGCTCAGATTAACTCTCTAAAAAAAATTTGTAGTTATAGACGGACAGAATGCCTTTATTTGTTTACTTTTATGTGGTGCTAAGGATTGAACCCAGTGCCTCACACACACTAGGCAAATGCTCTGCCACTGAGCTCCAGCCCTAGCCCTCAGATTAACTCTTTATGTTTGTGTTTTTAGTAGATACTCAAGAGCAGTGCTGTCCATGAGCTTTCTGCAGGATGGATGTGTCCTTTTAGATTTGTGGGTTCCAGTATGTTAGTTACTGGACGCATGAAACTATTGAGTACTTGAAATGTGGCTAATACAATTGGGGGACTACATTTTAGATTTCATTTAACTTTAACTAAAATCTAAGTTTAAATATGGCTGGTAACTACCTTATTAGTGCAGCTATAGGGTTAAAGAAGAATGAGCCAATGGGCTGGGGTGTAGCTCAGTGGTAGAGCAGTTGCCTCGCATGTGTGAGTCACTGGGTTCGATCCTCAGCACCACATTAAAAAATAAACAAGGATATTGCATCCATCTACAACTAAAAAAATATATATATATATATAAAATAAGGATGAGCTGAGAAGAAAAGAATTGAGAATGATATGAAATTAGGGGGAAATTGCACTTATTGTGATTAAATTAGAGCAATGGTTCTCATTCTGTATGTAAGGCTGCATGGTTGAATTACCTGGAAAGATTTCTGAAAACACCAATCTCTGGGCCACTAATCTAAAACCAATTGGATCAGAATTTCTGAAAAAGAAAAGAGGCATCCTATTTTCAGAAGTTTCCTAGGTTATTCTAATGCACCATCGGGGTTAAGAATTAGTGAATTAGAGCCGGGCATGGTGGCATACACCTGTAATCCCAGGCTGAGACAGGAGAATCGTGAGTTCAAGGCCAGCCTCAGCAATAGAGAGGCACTAAGCAACTCAGTGAGACCCTGTCTCTACTTAAAACACAAAATAGGGCTGAGGATGTGTCTCAATAGTCGAGTACCCCTGAGTTCAATCCTTGGTAGCAAAAAAAAAAAAAAGTGAATTAGAATAGTGCTTAGATAGAATGGGCACCTCGGGATTTCTGTAGGTCTGAGCTAGGACCTGCTATTCTACATTTCCGAAAAGTTTCATGTTGATCCTCAGACAACACTTTTGAGGGGCAAAGGATTTTAAGACGAAAGGTTGAACATTTGATAGCAGAATTGTAGAATTCAACAATTTTTATCTGGTCCAGATTAGTTTTTATATGTCTCAACAATGATCATGTATCTAGTATTTAAGAAGTACTTATAGCAAATAAGTACCTCAAAGTTTCAAACCTTTTCTGCAGGACAATAACAATGACTTTTGTTTTGTTTAGATAAAATGGTCAGGGAAGAGATCTCTGAAGAGGTAGCTTTGAACATAGCACTGAGTAAAATGAGGTGCAGTCACTGGTGCCAATGCCTGAGCTGATGCTGTGGATCAGGCTATATCATCCTGGGATGGGCCATTCTCCCTCCATCTTTATTGTAGGTCTGTGACTGAACAACTGTAACCCTTCCCAGCCAAAGCAATGTAGGATTAACAGAGGGATTGAATGGTCTCGGTCTCAAAACACCAGCAGTGTTAAAAACAAAGAAAAGGAAAGCTATGAGCCAGAAGGCCATTTATACAGAAATGTGATCATTCAAGGACTGTCAAACTACTATCTCTGAATTTAACTAGATTTTAAAATACATGAATGGTAGAGACTAGGGGAAAGGAAGTGAAGACTAATAAAATATGACCAAGTGATGACTGGTGGATGAAGTTGCTTATTATCTGAGGTTTAGTTGTGTTTTTACTTCAATTCCCTCTGCTGTTTTTCTGCTTCACTCTTTTTTTTTTTAAATTTTTTTTTTAATATCCTTATTTATTTTATGTGGTGCTGGGGATCGAACCCAGTGCCTCACACATGCGAGGCAAGCGCTCAACCGCTGAGCCACAACCCCAGCCCCTCTGCTTCACTCTTAAGACATGTGAGTGTGCATAAGAATTACCTGGGGAATTTTGTAAAAAAAAAAACAAATCCTGGATGAATTCTCAAAGTGTCTAATTCTACAGTCTGGGGTTCAAGAATATACACCCTTCCCCCAAAGGCATAGACAGAGGTTTATTTAGGAAGGTAGATATATATTCAAGGGAGAAGGTGGAGATGGAGGGCAGTCTCAAAGAGATGTCTTTGGGAATAGGAATAGGCGCTCAAGGGAGAATGCAGGCCGTCTCCAGAGGCAGAGGCACCCCAAGAATATGTACCTGTTAAACACAGTTGATTAGGATGGATGTTGTTCCGGACAGGTTATTTAAATGAGGGTATGTGAGAGTAAGGGGCATTGGCACTCTTAATAATCACATAAGGACAGAAGCAGTAAACTGGGAGCATCCTGCTACGCAGACTAGGATTTGTGGTTACTCTATGACACATTTTAAGAAAATGGCAACTTAAAGGTTTAATTAGAAGGGTCTGGCCATTTTTTTTTTCCTGACTAAATTTAGCCTGATTTCCTTAGCCTTCTCAGAGTTGTAGCTGTTCCCATACTACTATGAACTATCTAGGAGAAGGGAGACAGAATTAGCTAGGATTAATTAGAGCATGGTGGAACCCACTCCTTTAGAGGTAGAGATCCTTTTTTCTCTGATTTTTTTCCCTTAGCCTAAAAGCTTAGAATCCTTCTGGAATTTACTGCTATGCCTGTTCCAAGCCAGTCCTAATTCCGTTTAGTGTTCCTGGCTGAGCTCTCATTTCTCTAACCTGGGCACAATCTACTTGATTAATTTCAACCTTGCTTTTGCTTTCATTTACCTAAGTGACTTGTTAACTTATGGGGTTTTTGTTGTGGGGGGCACTGGAGATTGAACCCTGACAAGCTCTACCACTGAGCTACATCCCCAGCCCCCCAGACTTTTTTTTTTTTTTTAAAGACAAATTCTCACTAAGTTGCCCAGTCTGGTCTTGAACTTAACAATCCTCCTTCCTCAGCCTCCAGAATAGCTGGGACTCCAGGTGTGCACCACCACACCCAGAGCTTGTTTTGCTTTAAATAAATTGTTTTAAGTAAATCTCTCTGAATTATCTCCTCCAGAGCTCTTTATGTTGTCACCTCTACTTACGTTACTTTTCTCATATGTAACAAAAAATGAGTTTCTTATGTTTTACTTCTTTAATTACAACTGAGGGAAAGTACTGGAGGGAAAGTATTTCTTTTAGCAGTGTTACCACTGATAGAAATTGAAAAATAAAAATACCTGTGGCTCGTTTTCTGAAATCATTTGTACTATGGTACTTTTGTTGTTGGTTCTAACATTTTTGAGCTTATGTGGTTTCATTTTGTTTTTAGTTTGTTGGCCAAACTATAATAAACTGGTTTCTTTGACTTATAAAGTAGAAGATTAAAAACAAGCAGGTTTTCATTGCAGAGTTAGATTGGCTAGCCAGAAGTTGAGAATAAAAACTTAAAAATCATAAGGAGGCCTGGGCACAGTGGCACACACCTGTAATCTGGCAAGGCTAGGGCAGAAGATGGTGAGTTTGAGGCTGAGAGGCCAATCTGGGCAATTTAGGGAGACCCTGTCTCAAGAAAAAAAATTGGGGGGGGGGCAGAGGACAGGGATGTAACTCAGTGCTTGCCTAGTGTGTGAGAGGTCCAGGGTTCAAGCTCCGATACCAAAGCACTGTGCACAAAACAAAAAGGTAAATTAAGTATGCAAAGAGAAATTATTTCAAAAGCTTGGTTGCACTACATGAAAAGGAAGTTCATAAAACCATTCAGGTTAAAGCGTCAGTTCTTTAACACTATTGAAGGAGGAATTTTTCAGTTAACAGAAAATATTGAGAGAGAGGTTAGTCCTGGTGGGACCCAAAGCAAAACCATGAGTCTTGTGGCGAAACACACATTCTTCCATGATTTTCAACAGGAAGGTTTTGGGGGCACATTACAGCACTGGATAAACCCAAAGGAAAATCATTCTGTATCAAACTGCTGCTAAAGCAAGGGCTGGGCATTCACAGTACGGTGTTACCATAACTTTCTAACAGGCTCTTGGGCAAAAGCAGAGGCTAGTTCTCCTGGCTTTGAAGTGGAGGGACTATTTCTGCTTAGTAATGAGGAGTTGCTGCAAACCACTTGCAAAGTGCCCTTTGCTGGGCAAATGAATGAATGAACCCCCCCCCCAAAAAAGGTGACTTTGGAGAACGTGGATAAGAAAGATCACTTCACTTTAGAAGAACTAACAGATTATATGCTATTTATCTAACACATGGGAACAGAAGTAATGAGCTTTAATTGTGGCTTCTCTGAAACACATTGCTAATACCCTATATTTTATAATGGTACATATCTCTTCAAGTTGTCTACATTTCTATATTAAACATAATATCAAAATAAACTGTTCTCGTGAAATGACCAGGGTGTAACAGATTGTAAAATGGAAAGAAATACCATTCCACTTGTATAGACGTTAATAACTGCAGAGAAGTTAGATTTTATAATAACTACAGAAAGATTTTATGTTATAATAAGTATATATTATGTATATTAAAATATTTTAATTATGATTTCAATATTTAGTTTTCAAATTTATCATTTAATTTTGTTCATTATATAAATCAAGAGTGATTACAAATAAAATTTTAATATTTGCATTTTAATTAATAAATCATCCAAAAAAGTTAAAAGAAAAAAAAATGATTCAATGTGGAGTCTTTCACTTGTCTAGTCTTTGGATTGCATTTTCAGAGGACTGTTGGTTTTCTGAAATCATCTACAAGGAATTAGATTAGATGTAGCTTTTGGGCTGAGGGGATATAGCTCAGTGGTAGAATACTTGCCTATCTATGAGCAAGATTGGGTTGGAATCCTAACACTGAAGAAGTGGGGGGAAAAAAAGTAAATGTAGTCCTTTTATGTGTGTGTGATATCAGGGATTGTATTGGATTGTACCTAGGGCCTTGGTAGGCAGGTACTCTGCCACTAAGCTATGTCCCCAGCACTTTCCTTTTTAAATTTTGAGACAGTCTTGTTAAATTGCCCAGGCTGGCCTTGGGTTTGTGATCCTCCTACCTTAGCCTCTTGAGTCACTGGGACTTTTTATTTATATATACACACACACACATACACACACACATACACACACATATACACATATATATATACACACACACATATGTATATATATCTCACTACTTATTAGTATTTCTAGATTAGAATACACAATCAGACTTGCTGTATCCGTTCTTCTCACATTTTTTCTCTGTGACTACAGTAGATGTTTTTCAGACCTTGCATCTCATTTTTAGTGTTTTCTTTGCTATCAGTAATACAATGCAGTGAGCCAACTACCTTTTAAGAATAAAGTATACATCTGTGATTGCCCTGATCAGGAACTGGAGTCAGATTTCTAAAACATATGGTTTTATTAGCTCAATTCCGTAGAAGAAATAAGTGCCAATTTGGTATTAAGATTGTTTTTCTTGCTGGGGGAGGTGGTGGATGCCTAAAATCCCAGCGGCTTGGGAGGCTGAGGCAAGAGGACTACGAGTTCAAAGCCAGCTTCACCGAGGCCCTAAGCAACTCAGTGAGACTCTGTCTCTAAATAAAATAGAAAAAGGGCTGAGGATGTGGCTCAGTGGTTAAGTGTCCCTAAATTCAATCCCCATACCAAAAAAAAAAAAAAAAAGATTATTCTTCTTTCATTTGTTCTAACCAGTTTCATTTTAAATACTTTTTCATAGAAAGTTAATGATATTCATATCTAGTCCCTTGTTTCACTTTTCATTTGTTTCCTGAGCCACCTTCAAGTTGTTCATATTTATATGTAAAATATCATATTTATATACACAAATGTTTTAAATGAGTTTGACTTTTGACTTGACCCTCTTTTTTTCTTTTGTTTTGTGGTTCTGAGGATGGAACCTTGCATCTCACACATGCTAGGCAAGCAAGCACTCTTACCATCGAGCTACATCCCCAGCTCAAATTGTGACCTTTATTAAAAATTAGAATCGATCATTTATGAGATATAGTATTTCAGAATTTTTTCCACATAGTTTTGGTGCTGTGAGTGTGAAATTACAGTGATTTATCAAAATTAATTTGTCACATAAGGGAATTGTGTTCATGGTTATCTATATATTTAGGTATTATAAATTACTTTTTTCTCATTCTAGCTGTTCCCTTTCCTCCAACCAAACGGCTTACTTTGAAGGAAGTGTTTGAGAATGGGAAACCTAAAATTGATATTTTGAAAAACCATTTGGTAAAGGAAGGCCGAGTGGAAGAGGAAGTAGCCTTGAAGATAATCAACGATGGGGCTGCCATTTTGAGACAAGAGAATACTATGATAGAAGTGGACTCTCCAATCACTGGTATGAAAAGTGTTTACAGGATGATACTTAGATTTGAGCTAATTTTGAGGAATGATTACAAACTTAAAGATGGTATGATAATTTTTTCTGTGAATTTTGAGATAGTCTTTGTCTTAGGATTAATTAGAATGTTTGTTGATCCTTGAAGAAATGTAATTTTAAATGCCTGACATTCCTAATAGGAATATTTCATAGCAATATATTGACTACCATTACATAGCAATACAGTCAAAAGTGATTTAAATTAAACTGTGATCCCTGTTGGTGTAATGCCTTTTTTCTTCTAAGACATAAATTTTCACTTTACATTATGTGTTTTTTGCCTAGTGTGTGGTGATGTTCATGGACAGTTCTTTGACCTGATGAAGTTGTTTGAAGTAGGGGGATCACCGAGTAACACACGCTACCTCTTTCTGGGTGACTATGTGGACAGAGGCTATTTCAGTATAGAGGTAAAAATGAAACCGCCTGTGTTGGAGCTATCATGTTACTGTTAAAAAGATTTGCTATCCATTCTTTGGTAGGAGAAATTAAAATGTGAACACTGGGGCTGGGGTTATGGCTCAGTGGTAGCGTGCTCACCTAGCACACGTGAGGCACTGGGTTCGATCCTCAGCACCACATAAAAATAAAATAAAGATATTCTGTCCACCTACAACTAGAAAATAAATATTAAAAAAAATAAAATGTGAACACTGGTTAAAATTTTTTATCAACTTTGTTACTTCAACAGTTAAAAAAATAAATGTTTTCCATTGATAGGAAAAGACTGTTCCTTTTTCTATCATTAAAAAATCTGGCATATAGAAAACTATATATACCTAGATTTGGAAACAAATTTAGTGTTTACCAACCTTTCTTTTCTGAAGGTAGTGTACCTGTTGAATATAAGTGACACAAATTGCTTTCCCCCTAAATGGGATTTGAATTAGCTGACCTTAATTATAAGACCATAAGCTGCTGAGCTACAGTGAACTCTTAGAATACTAGCCAGTGGTAAATAAGTAGACACTTAGCTTTTTGTAGGTGTAATTCCTGATACTGTTGTACACAGTACATCTCTAGTAAATGTTCATTGAAGGGAAAAAATGAATTGCAGTTAAGGAAAATTCACAACTTACTTTTATATATTTTGAATATTGAATTATAGGAACATACTGTTGTAGAACCTAATGCAAGGACTTGAGTACAGTGGAACCATCATACATTTTTTTTTTTTAGTTGTTGATGGATCTTTATTTTATTCATGTATTATTTATATGTGGTGCTGAGGATCGAACCCAGTGCCTCATGCATGCTAGGCAAGTGCTCTACTGAGCTATAGCCCCAGCCCAAATCACCATACATTTATATTTAATGTACATCAAGTGAACTCTAGATGCTTGGCCAATAAAAATGCAGTAGCTTTTGAAATTATGTGCCTAATTGAATTTGTAATGTGCTCTAGAAGAAGCACAAGATGAGAAACTGAGTCTGCTTGCTCTTGTGCTGTCTTAGTCCTGCTTGCCCCTCATGGTATGAGAATCTCAGTGTACTACATATGTCCCTGGAGGTAAATGGTTTATTTTTCATGTAGCATCATTCCTAAATACAAGTATGCTGTGTCACCTGATGGTCAACCAAAGCAGTGTCATTTTTCTGAAGCTCAAAGAAAAATAAACAGCAAAAAAGTTTACTCTTTAGTTAGATTTGGCAGTCTAAATTCATGAATCAGAGAAGTTCAGTGTTATTTTGCTAGTGCATAAAACTAATTTAGTGTCAAATGTGACGACAAAAGTTAATGGTATGAACTAAAAAAAAAAAAAAAAGCTCCTTTTCCCTGCTACAAGTTCTTTTGCTGCTCAATGTCCACAGTCTAAATTAAGGTACTAGGGATAGGTGGAGTTCATCATGGACTGTCACTGAAAAGCTTCCCTGTTGCTGTTCACATTGTGTTTCAGTTGACACTAAGTCAAAAATATGAATGTTTGAAAGACACATTGAAAGTTTATGTCTTTGTGTTTTTATGAGTATGAAGTTTTAGAGGCTGAAGAGCTTTTAACTTTTCTAATTTAATATTTTAAAAATATTTTATTTAGTTATAGATGAACACAATACCTTTGTTTATTTTATGTGGTGCTGAGGATTGAACCCAGTGCCTCACACATACGAGGCAAGCGCTCTACCGCTGAGCCACAACCCCAGCCCTTAATTTAATTTTTTAACCAAACTTTTAGTCATTTTATTTAATGAGACATCTTGTTAAACATAACTATTAGGTCAAATTATCTTCTGATTATTAACTCATAATTTAAAAGTAGTTTTAATTCATTTAGTAAAGCACATGTAAAAAAACATGCAATGATTTTTGCACACCTATGCCATATTCAGAGGATTTTGCATTATACAATTTTTTTTCCTCATGAATCAACAAAGTTTCCTGAGTGTCAACTCTGTGGCAGGCTACAAGAATAAAAATCATGAACTGGAGGTATAGCTCAGTGGCAGAACACTTGCCTAGCATGCACAAGGCCCTGGGTTCAATCCCCATTACTGCAAAAACAAAAAAAAAGTTCATGTTCTCTGAAGAAGCTGACAGTCTTATAGAGAGGCACACTTATGAACAGATTTTTCAGTATAATATGAAAAACAGTAGTCCTCATATTGAGACCTAGCACAGTCTCCTGACACATAGTAGCTATTCAATATTTGTTGAATGAATGAATATTAATAACTCATAGTTTCTACATGGATTTATTCTGTTGTTTGATGCTTGCTAACTTTGAAAGGGTTTTTCTGGAATAACTTAAGAGACGTATGAATTGAGACTAGAAAGTGACATTGCTATATTAGTTTTAAAACTGAATTGCGGGGGGCTGAGGTTGTGGCTCAGTGGTAGAGCACTTGCCTAGCATGCGTGAGGCACTGAGTTCGATCCTCAGCACCACATATAAATAAATAAATAAATAATAAAGTCCATCAAAACTAAAAAATATTTTAAAAAAAACTGAATTGTGGGATATATCTAGTTTCAGTTGGAAGTCACTAGATTCATCAACTCCTAAGATTATAAACTTCTATAGGCTACAGCTTAGTTGAACATGTTATCAGTATATACATGAAAAATAATTTTTTTTTACCAATTGCCTTGATAACCATAAGTATGATGCTTTTGTCAAATAGATGAAAATAAGATTTTGGAATCCCGAATGTATTTTTTTATTACAAATAGTTCATTTTTTATAGAAAAATTTGGAGATACAGAATCTAAGAAAACAAAAACCTTCTAAAAATCAGAAGTAATCCTCATTAACATTTTATTTTTTTGCTATCTTTTTTCCTTCCTTTATGTTTGTGTGTATATATATGTATATTTTAAAGAAAATTGGAATCATTTTATATATATATATATATATATATATATATATTTTTTTTTTTTTACACAGATGGAGCACAACTTTTCATTTCTCTGGTTGTACATGATGTAGAATCACAACATGCAGTCATACTTGAAGCTAGGGCTATGATGTCCATCTCGTTCCGCCATCTTTACTGTCCCCATGCCCCCTCCCTCCCCTTTGACCAGAGTTCCTCCTGTGTCCCCTCTCCCATTATGGATCAGCATCCACTTATCAGAGAGAACATTCAGCGTTTGGTTTTTTGGGATTGGCTTACTTTGCTTAGCAATGATATTCTCCAACTCTATCCATTTACCTGCAAATGCCATAGTTTTATTCTCTTTTATTGCTGAGTAATATTCCATTGTGTATATATACCACAGCTTCTTTATCCATTCATCTATTGAAGGGCATCTAGGTTGGTTCCACAGTTTAGCTATTGTGAATTGAGCTGCTATAAACATTGAAGTGGCCGCGTCACTGTAGTATGCTGTTTTTAAGTCCTTTGGGTATAGACCAAGGAGTGGGATAGCTGGTCAACTGGTGGTTCCATTTGAAGTTTTTTAAGGAATCTCCGTACTGCTTTCCAGATTGGTTGTACCAATTTGCAGTCCCACCAGCAATGTATGAGTGTGCCTTTTCCCTCATAATCTCGCCAATACTTATTGTTGTTTGTATTCTTGATAATTGCCATTCTGACTAGCATGAGATGAAATCTTAGAGTAGTTTTAATTTGCATTTCTCTAATTGCTAGAGATGTTGAACATTTTTTCATATGTCTGTTGATCAGTTGTATATCTTCTTCTGAAAAGTGCCTGTTCAGCTCCTTAGCCTATTTATTTATTGGGTTGTTTGTTTTTTTGGTGTTAAGTTTTTTTAAGTTCTTTATATATTCCTGGAGATCAATGTGTGTGGCAAAAATTTATTCCCAAAATGTAGACTCTCTGTTCACTTTATTGATTGTTTCTTTTGCTGAGAAGAAGCTTTTTAGTTTGAATCCATCCCATTTATTGATTCATGATTTTACTTCTTGCACTATAGGAGTCTTGTTAAGGAAGTAAGGTCCTAAGCTTTTGGGCATGATGAAGATTTGGGCCTACTTTTTTTTCTATTTGGCATAGAGTCTCTGGTCTAATTCCTAGGTCCTTGATCCACTTTGAGTTGAATTTTGTGCATGTTGAGAGATAGAGGTTAAGTTTCATTTTGCTGCATATGGATTTCCAGTTTTCCCAGCACCATTTGTTGAAGAGGCTATCTTGTCTCCAGTATTCATGTTTGATACCTTTGTCTAGTATAACTGTATTTAAGTGGGTTTGTCTCTGTGTCTTCCATTCTGTACCATTGGTCTACATGTCTATTTTGGTGCCAGTACCATGCCGTTTTTGTTACTGTAGCTTTGTAGTATAGTTTAAGGTCTGTTAGCCGGGAGCGGTGGCTCAAGCCTGTAATCCCAGCACTTAGGGAGGCTGAGACAGGAGAATCACCAGTTCAAAGCCAGCCTCAGCTATGGTGAGGTGCTAAGCAACTCAGTGAGACCCTGTCTCTACATAAAACACAAAATAGGGCTGGGGATGTGGCTCAGTGGTCGAGTGCCCCTGAGTTCAATCCCTAGTACCAAAAAAAAAAAAAAAAAGTAGTTTAAGGTCTGTTATTGTGATGCCTCCTGCTTCACTCTTCTTGCTAAGGATTGCTTTGGCTATTCTGGGTCTCTTATTCTTCCAAATGAATTTCATGATTGCCTTTTCTATTTGCTGAGGCTGACTTTGAACTTGTGATCTTTCTGCCTCAGTCTCCTCACCCACTGGGATTACAGGCATGTACCACTATGCCCAGCTCAGCATAATGTTTTGATTATAGAAGTTTATAGTATGTTTTAGGTCCCATATCAAAGTTTTTGTTTTTGCGTTTTCCTGGCTATTCTTGTATTTTCATTTTTCCATACAAATTTTATTATCAATTTGTTTAATTTCACCAAATAGTTTTGGGTGTTTTTATTAGAATTTCTTTTTTAAAAAAATTTTTTTAGTTGTTCATGGGCTTTTATTTTTATTTATTTATATGTGGTGCTAAGGACCAAACCCAGTGCCTCACACATGTTAGGCAAGCACTCTACCACTGAGCCACAACCACAGCCCCTTTATTAGAATTTCAATGGTTTATAAATTAAATTAGGGAGAACTGTAATCTTTTTTTTTCCCTGATGCCAAGGATCAAATCCAAGGTCTCATCTTGGGCAAGTAAGCTCCATCCTCAACTTTGAGAACTGTCATCTTTTAATGTTGAGTCCTCCTGAACAAGAACACTGAATGTATTTCCAATAGTTGATGTTTACTTTTGTTTATTTCAGTAATGTTTAATATTTCCTTGTATGGATTTGCACTTTCCTTATTAAATTTATTTCTATGTGTTGAGGTTTTGGGGGGGAGTTTCTCTACCCTTGTGTTCTATTTATTGTTTGTGTATAAAAAGGTTATTCATTTTATAGTTGATTTTGTATCCTGCTGTTTGACTGAATTCTTTTATTATTTGAGTTAGTTTTGTCATTTATTTTGTTTTATTTATTCATTTTTGTTATTCTGTCATAATCTGCACGTAATTATGGCTTTATTTTGCCCTTAGACATTTTAAGCCTTTAATTTGATTTTATTTTTTGTCAATTCCATTAGTCTGTATGTATACAATGTCAAATAGTAGCAGAGGGTCAATATCCTCACATTGCTCTTGATCTTAGTGGAAATGCCTCTAGTGTTTCACTATAGAATAATTACATACATTTTAGGACTAAAATATGTATGTGTGTGAGTAGCTTTGTCAGAGGTCTACATACTTAGGTAAATTATGGAAACATGAAGGGGAGATTTCTGTGAAAGCTCTTCTCTCTCAGATTCTAGGGCAACAAGCATATCACATTCAAAAGCTGATTTTATTTTGCACCTTGGAACTAACAGTAAGATATGCCATTATAGCAAGCCACTTGGATTATTTTATTTGTTCTTTTTAGGTATACATGATGGTAGAGTGTATTTTGACATATTATACATACATAGAGGAAAGTTATTCAATTAGGATCCTATGCTTGTCATTGTACATGACGTTGAGTTTTACTGGTCATGTATTCATGTACGAACATAGGGAAAGTTATATCTGAACTTGGATTTGTATAAGGTGTCTTTGTGTGTTATGATAGTCACAAATTTTATCCTTGAATTTATCTTGTAGTGTGTGCTATATTTATGGAGTTTAAAGATTAATCATCCTAAGACGTTGTTTCTGCTTCGAGGAAATCATGAATGCAGGCATCTTACAGAATATTTCACCTTCAAACAGGAATGTAAGTATAATTATTTCTCTGGGGCCTTTTTAGTTATTCTTTAGCTTGTTTCAAAGTGAATCAAATACAAAGGAAAAAAAAAACAATCAGTAGAACTCAAAAGCTTGTTTTAAAATATTTTTTAGTTGTTGATGGACCTTTATTTGTATTTATTTATATGTGGTGCTGAGAATCTAACCCAGTGCCTCAATGCATGCGAGGCAAGCGCTCTACCACTGAGCCATGACCCCAGCCCTCAAAAGCTTTTTGAGTAGATCTCAAATTTATTTTTTCCTGGTAAAAACTAAGATTCCTCTAAGACTCCTCCTTTTAAGATATTTATTATTTATTTTGAAAATGACTTTTGAGTTCCCCCATGTTTATAAAGTAATAAATGTTGGATATTTGGAAAACACAGAGAATATAAAAATTGTCTGTAATTACACTATTTAGAAATAATCATCATCTCACTAATTAGGATATAGTTTTCTGGCCTTATTTTCCCTCTATATAAAAACCTGTTATGAAATAATTCAAATACATATATCTATGTGTATTTTTAAAATACAATTTGTCTTTTATTACCTATACTGGGTTTTTGTCTTGATTTTTTTTTTAAATATTTATTTATTTTTTAGTTGTAGGTGAACAGAATATCTTTTTTTTTATGTGGTGCTGAGAATTGAACCCAGTGCCTCACGCGTGCTAGGCAAGCACGCTACCACTGCGCCATAATCCCAGCCCCTTGTCTTGATTTTTGATGCTGGGTCTGGCTGTGTGGCCCAGACTGACCTCAGACTCCTGAACTTCTGAATAGATTCAGAACTTAGAAGAGATTGTTACCATGCCCCTAGCTTGTGCTATTCAATAAATTTCTCTTTTCACTTAACATAATAGCATTTTCCATATTGTTATATACTTTTTAATAAAAACATGATTTTAGAATGTTATTTTTATATTTTTAAAGTATTCCATCTTATTAATGCCCTATCATGTGTGAAGTCAATTTAATAACAACTGTAGGGAGTTTAGGTTATTTTCAACTATCAATACAATAGTAAATAATAAAAAGTTTAATAAGAAAGTGGATTTTCTAACAAAATTTAAACATTACTAGCTAATTTAAAAACAAGCCAGGGAATGATCAGGAGGCCAGGAGTCAGCAAACTGCATGTTGGAACTGGGCTGCATTTGGGATCCCTGCCCACTAACAAGAGAGTTTGTTCAGGCCACAGCTCCCAGTAGCTAGAAAATGCCAGGGAACCTGGAGAGGAAAACTGAGGAAGACTCTCTTTTTGTAGATTGAAGGATCACCCAAACTTGTGCAGAACTTTTGGACTCCCATTGAGGAAAATGCATAATTCACTCCCACATGGGAGATTTCTAACCAAGAGCCACTGACCAACCAACTCAACCAGGCACAGGACCTTGAACTAGTGACTTTCCTTGTCTGAGAGGTCTTCTTTTTTGTTTTTTGGCACCAGGGCACTTAATCACTGAGCCATATCCCCAACCCTTTTTTATGTTTTAGAGACAGGGTCACGCTGATTTGCTTTAGGGCTTTGCTTCTTTGCTGAGGTGGCTTTGAATTTGGGGTCCTCCTGCCTCAGCCTCCTCAGCTGCTGGGATTACAGGCATGTGCCACCGTGCTGTCCTAGCATGTTCTCTATAAAACAAGGAAGCCTAACTAAATCTCTCTAGTCCCATCTGGCTTTATTTTGTTTTGTTTTGTTTCAGTTTGGTGTTTTTTTTAATATTTGTTGTGGTTGGTGATATTTTTGTTTTGTTTTTTCAAGATGTCTCACTTCATTGCCTAGACTGTAGATTACTTGAATTTGTAATCCTCCTGTCTCAGCTTCCCACATAGCTGGGACAACAGGCATACATCTCCACACTGGCTCCACTTGGCTCTAAAATCTACCTCTTTCCCTAAATAATCCTTAATATGCATAAATACTAGTGTTAATATAGTTGATATTTTGATCATGGATTTCACTTTGTGTCCTATTCAGATTTTTCTCCAGAGATTATTATCTTGAAATAACATATTATAAAATAAAGTTTTATTCCTCCCAAAATATTTGGAGTTTAAAACTTTTAAATTGTTTCTCAGAGACTTGGAGTTTATTGAACCCCCACCACCCCATGCTGTTCAGCAGACCTCATTTGATAGTGTGTCATATGCTCCCATTAATTCTAATTGCCAGATGTGAGATGGCAGATGGGATGACAGCCTCCTTCCTTGTAGATCCTAAAAGGAAAGGTTGTTGCTATTGAAAGAAATTTTATAGTAGTAATACTTTTTAAAAACTCCCTCTGAGCCGGGCGCAGCGGCTCAAACCTGTAATCCCAGCACTTAGGGAGGCTGAGACAGGAGAATCGCGAGTTCAAAGCCAGCCTCAGCAACGGCGAGGCGCTAAGCAACTCAGTGAGACCCTGTCTCTACATAAAACACAAAATAGGGCTGGGGATGTGGCTCAGTGGTCGAGTGCCCCTGAGTTCAATCCCCAGTACCAAAAAAAAAAAAAAAAAAAAAAAA
>PVHX01006656.1:0-98286 GCA_004024805.1 Geosciurus inauris | reverse complement strand
CTCAAGGAGGACAGTCACTCACCTGCAACTGTTTCCTGAGACTCTGCTCCGGCATTCCTGGCTCCTGCCTTCACATCTACACTCAGGAAACTGGCCCCACCAGCTGGCAATGCTATGGCTGCAAGGCACCTTTCAGACTTCTCATCTTGGGAGACCCTAACCTTTGGGGCCTGGGTGCTCTACCTTCTTCCCCTACCCCTCATCCTGCTCAACAGACGTCACCCCAATTCCGCTTGAAGCAGCCAGAAGAGCCAATGTCGTCCATGTTCCCATCCTTATAAAATCAAAAATGGGGGAATGTAAGGTAAAAAAACAGCCCTTTTGTAATTTTCACATCCCCTCTCTAAAAGCCCAAGGCAATTCCTGCCCCAGGGAGTTCCTCTCCCGAATCTTCCACCTGGGAAACAAAGCCTAACTGCTCAGGTTAGCACATCAAAAGAAGACTGCTACTGCTTATCTGTCCCGCGGATTTTAAAGTGACCAATTCCTGGCTCGCCACGCAGTTTGTAGTGGGCTCTATAAAATCCCTCCCGTGTGTCCCCTCTCCCTCTTTTCCTCTTTCCTTCGCCCGGGCGCCCACTCCCCTGAATAAATGATTTTCCTGGCTGCTCAGAGGTGTCCGTGTCTGGCTGGCCGATACCCTAACAGCCAATAGCTTTTTTTTTGGCACCAGGGATTGAACCCAGGGGCGCTTACCACTGAACCACATCCCCAGCCCTTTGTTATTGTGTATTTTGAGACACGATCTTGCTAAGTTGCTTAGGTTCCTACTAAGTTACTGAGGTTGGCTTTGAACTCATGATCCTGGTGCGCCGCTGGGATTACAGGAGTGCACCACTGCGCCCGCTTAGCCAACAGCTTTTTAATATCTGTCATGTATCAGACCCAGTGCCAGATCCCAGGACAAAATAGATGGGCCTTATACCTGGAAGCCCGACTCAAGGCCAGTCTCATGGACCTGTACCCTGCACAGCTGTACAGAGCCCTATCCTGGTAAGAAGGGCCCCACACTTGGTCTAATGCTCTGGTGTCATCGTTTTGAAATTCTTAAAAAGTTGCAAATTAAGTAACCCATGCTTTCATTTTCCACTGAACTCCCCAAATCATGTAGCTAATCCTACCCTGGCTTTAATTCCAGAAACCTCCCAGCACAGTCGAATTTGAAAACAGTTTAGGGACGAGTCAGTAAACCCCACACACTATTTTGAATAATTTCATGAGAATTCCTTAAGATATTCATAGAACTGTAACGAGTAAGTGCTTCACAGAAATACTGTAGATTAAGAATAAATTCACAGGATCAGATGTCCTTGGCTTCTTAGGCCTTGCCATTTCCTAGCTATGTGACCTTGAGAAACTCACATAACATCTCTGAACCTTGGTCTCCTGATTACAAATGGAGATTACTAGATTACAAATCTAGTCCAGAGTTGGCTTGAGAATTCACTGAAATAATACTTTAAACACTTAGGTCAGATCCTGGGTGTCCTAAAAAGCAGGTTTGACCAGCCAGCCCCTTGTCTTTCCTGTGACTCCTTCCACTCTCCTCTGCACTCCTGTGGTGGAAAAATCTGGGTCACTTTGAGTGATTGCTAAGTGAGAAGAATATTGAAGACAAAAACTAAGGAATTATAGCCTTCAGGGAAGCAATAACATTTCACTTAAAAATTGCTTGAGCAAGACTTTGTAGTCATTTGCAATTTGTATGCAAATAAAGTAAAGATTCCTCTGTCCAGAGCTGAGACATGGCCCTAGGCAAAAGCTTGGAGGAAACTGCTGCTTGGACCAGGAGAAACCTCCACCAGTTTCCATTTGCTGCCTGTTTAAAGGAAAACCTTAGATAATTCCAAAGCTGCAGCCTCCACTGCCTTAGCCTTTTAAGGAATTCATTAGTATGTAAGACCATTTTCTAACAAGCCAGGGGCATCCCCATCTGTATTGGCAGCATCTTCTCTGCTCTAAACCCTGCTCTCCGTTGTCTGTTTAATCAGGCGCCGGTGTGGCATTAACTTGCAAGTGCTGAGTCTCCCGCACCAGATAAAAAGGAATTTGCACTGGGTCAAACCTCACCTAATTTCATGAAAACTCAAATCAACAGTCAAAATTAGACAGCCCAAACCCCAGAGACTCTCAGAACAGAGGGAGAACGGTGGGTTTATTCGACTCACTTCCATTCATCCATTCATTCCGCGAACATGCGCGCTGAGCTCGTTGGTGCGTGCCAGGCACCATACTAGGTGCTCGGGATACGCCTTTGTCTTCGTGCTGTTTGCATTTCAATGGGAGTACTGGCATTTAGGGACTCCCTAAGAAAGCCCCTCACCCATTGGCTAGGAATTAGGATGGAGATGCTCAGAGAAGCACTGGCACCCTTGCCATGGATTACATCACTTGGCCATCTCTTGGATCCACCGCTGCCAGGATTTCTCTGTCTGCAAAGTTAACAAGCCGAGCGCACACTGAGGTGCCACGAAGCACCTCAGCCCCCATCTTGGATGTGACATAGGAATTTGGGGATACAGAAAGACTGGGTCTCAGAAGTGCTCATAAGCTGTTGGAATTCAGGAAACATCAATGAACTTCTAAAAAATGAAACAAGCTTTGGTGAGACCATGTCCTTAGGCCGCATGAGGACAGCATGCGAAAAGCAACATGAGGACAATAGGCACACACAGGGAAACTGGCACACAATTGTGTCACCCCCCCCCCATTCCTCCTCTAGTCCTGCCTCTAGTAACCACCCCACTAAAAATACCAACACCCACACCAAGGGTCGCCGTCTCCACCCCTGGAGATGACCTGTGTGCTCCCTTGAGTGCGTCTCTGCTTTCCTGAATACACCTTGTGTCTCTGGTAGGTGTTGTCACATAAGTCAAGAACTCCACTTGTTCTGAGTCAAAGTCCCCTCTCTGGAAACTCCTTGGGCCTCCAGTGACAGGTAGACAAAACCACAAGTCTGAACAAACACAAAACTAATGTTCTGAGAACAGAAAACCTCAACCCCAGGAGGATCTTTGGAGAGAACAGCCCAGGCCAGGGTGCAGGTCATTCAGACAAGCAGCCCTCAGCCCTTGGGCTCAGGCTATTCGGTGGTCTTACCCTCTTGAACTCCAGAGAAGATGCCCAATACCAAACATACTATCAGCAGTTGCTTCTGTCCCTGTGTCTTGGAACATAGTGTCCTTGGGTCTACTGTGTCCTGAGCTCCCAATTTCCTGCTCTGTGACTCTGTGCCTATTTCTACCTGATGATAGTACATCACCCACCCTACCTTTTGGGCTTCTGAGAATCGGCTGAGCAAGGAGGTTAGGACGTAGAGGATATGCAGAGGGCTTTGCAGTGAGACTGAGAGGTCCATGTGGGGCCTGGGTGTTATCAGTTACACATGGATGTAACAGAACAAAAGTTTCAGGGTTGGTGGAACTCAGAAGGCCTCAAACTCAGAACCAAGACATCAAAGGCAACAAAAGGTAGGAAAATGTGAACCCTGGGTAGACTTCACAATTTTAAACCCTGGCTCTATCTCCTACTAGCTGGGCAATCTTAAGCAAGTGTATTAACCTCTCTGGGCTTCACCTGCCTAGTTTGTCAAGGAGGGTGATATTGAAAACATCAATCAGATAGAGTTGCAGTAAGGATTAAAGTTAAAATGTGTGCATCTAAATGACTGATTAATTAGTGATAGAGCTGGCCATGAATCAGGCCATTGGATGAAGGATGGATCCACAGAAAGGACTTTGCCATGTACCTTATGGCAAAATGTACACCTGTCCTACAGGCTGGGTGGTACGGCACTGATTCCTTGATTTATGGATCTTCTGGGGCAGAAACTCTTCTAGAATGAACTCAGCCATTTGTGGCTGATGTTAGGGAAGAGAGTCATAAATCACACAAAGCAAGGTTGGCATTTGGCAGCTGGCTCAGCAGCAGCCCTCGCCCCAGGCTCATGCCCTCTTCCCTGAGGGACCCATCGCTGGCCAGAGCTCTGTAGCAGGCAGCCTGCTTAGCAAGGCTGCAGGACGTGGCTCCTGTACTGGCGTTGACTCATGGCCCCCAGTCAGGGCACCAGAGGCCATCACAGTGACCAAACCAGGAGCTCTGAAACTTGAGAATCCCTGGAGTGCTTGCTAAACAGGGACACTGGGCCCTGCCGCCAGAGCTTCTGAGTCAGTAGGTCTGTGTGAGACCTGGGTTTGCATTTCTAGTCGGTTCTCAGGTGATGCTCAAGAGGCTGGTCCATAGGACCACATGGAGAAACACTGACACACTTCTCCAGGGCGATGAGTTCCAGCTGAGCTGTTTATCCCGGGGCAAATTTCTTCTGGGGAATGAGCCCCCAACTCCCTCCTCCACGAAGTGTGTGTGTCGGAGCCTACCTCAGTGGGGTGGGTATCAAGACTGGGCATTTTCACAGGCAGAGTTGCTCAGCCACTGAGCAGCCCCAGCATTACCAGCACGTTATTATTGAGGACTTGGAGACCAGGCCTAAGTAGGAAGGGTGGCACTGTGAAGACACCAAACTAAGACAAGTGAGAGGGAAACAAATGGAACAAGTATACATGGAGGGCTTTCTCTACACAATGTTTTTTTTTTTTTTTTTTCCTGTGCTGGGAATGGAACCCAGGGCCTCACGCATGCAAGGCAAGTACCCTAACCACTGAGCTACACCTCCAGAACAAAAATGAATGCAGCTTGAACACTTTATCTTTACACTCACTTATGTGGCACTGTGGAGGTACAAAGTTGGAGCAGGCCTGGTTCCTGGCAGCAAGGAGCTAAGACTGACAGAGAAGGGGAGGCACGTGCGCACCAGGAAGGTGATGACGAGGCAGGAGAGAAGTAACCAGAATGCTGAAGAAACAAGCTGCAGAGATCCTTTCAAGGCAGGGGACATTTGTTTTTTCTTCCCTTTTTTTGGTACTGGAGATTGAACCCAGGGGCACTCGACCACTGAGCCACATCCCCAGCCCTATTTTGTGTTTTTATTTAGAGACAGGGTCTCACTGAGTTGCTTAGCGCCTCGCCATTGGTGAGGCTGGCTTTGAACTCAGGATTCTCCTGTCTCAGCCGCCCTAAGTGCTGGGATTACAGGCTTGAGCCACCACGCCCAGCTCAGGGGACATTTCTTTACGGAAGCAGCCTTTGGAAAATGGGCAACATTTGACCCATGGAGATAACAAGGCCGAGGTCAGAAGGGAGAACACAAGTAGAAGCAGAAAGCATTTCAGAAAACAGGGTGCGGGTGATTTGGCTGAGTGAGGAAGAGGTAGGAGCTGAGTCTCAGATGCAGGACGGCCTTGACCATGTGCGTGATGTGCCTCAACAGGTGGGGGAGTCTGCACGGCCTGGGAAGGGCATCCCTGAGGGGCTCACTCTGCTGCCCAGGGCCTACCCACCTTCCCAGCACCCATCAGGATGGAGGTCAGCCCAAGCTCCTACCTGATAGCAGCAGGGCCTAGGTCACCCAGCACACCCTGGAGAAAGCCCCAGGGCCACTCTACTGTCTCCACTGCTTATTGTGATCTGATTAACCTGAACAACTCTCCGTTAGTCCACCTCCATGGAGACCAAGGTTCTGGAAAGACGAGTCATCCCAGGACAAGGGCAGTCCTTGCCATGGAGACAGTGAAACCCGTGTCCTAAAGCTGCACAAGATGTCCACCCACACATGGAGAGCAGTTTGCCTCCCGCCATGAGGGGAGCTGCCCTGACCCACACAGCCAAGAGAGGGAGAGACCAGACCAAGGATCTTTTAGTGTGTACCTGTAGCATCCACCTCCAGAGCCTCTTAACTCCTGGTTCTGGGCCCAGAAATCAGTCCTGCCGGTGCTGGTTTCCCATCTGCTAAGGATTCCCCAGAACTGGGGACTTCACCACTGCTTGGCTTGAGCCTGTGAATTCTGGCTGTGGTCCCTACGCTCTCCTAGCTCCTGGGGAAGCACGGCAAGTACAGAGGAGGTCCTCCATCCCCTTCTGGCTTCTTGCAGCAGCCTCTGTCCAGAGCCCCAGCCACCCAGCCTGATTCTGCCCTGCATGGCTGCCCCGCCAGATGCAAAAGGTTGAAGACTTAAATGTGCATAGGCATCACCTGAGCCACTTGTTACAATTACAGGAATACAGAGCAGCAGCTCTGGGTTGGTGCCTAGGAACACACCTGTTCACAAGCCCCTCAGAGGACACTGAGCAGGTTGCCTCCGCCGCAACCTGCAAGAGATTTGTTTGAAAGACATATTGTCACAGACAGTGTTGGTTTTCTGGTGGCTTAAGGGGGATCAGAGACAATCTAAGAGCAAGGAGAAAACAAGTCTTTCCTGGGCCCTTCCTGATCATTTGTATCCATTTTCTCCAGACAAGAATCGCTGAATTTCCCAGACCTCCTGGGCCCACCGCGCCCCACAGGAAGAAAACTAAGTACTGGAAAAATGGTCAGTATCTCAAGTGGCGTGTCTGTTTGGCTCTATAACTTCCTTCCAGAATGCTTCTGTTTACAGACGTCTACAATCACCACCGTGCGTCGTGTACAGGGTAGAAAGCTCAGGACACCCAGCAAGGTGCCTGCTGAACTGCCAGCCTGGCAAGGGTGACCAGTTGACTTCACTTGACCTTACCCAGCCCGAGGCAGAAGTCTCCTGGGATGTCATTGCAAACTGTCCTGAAAGCATCATCTTCTGAGGGCCACTCAGACCAGTGAGAGGTCCCTCTTGTGGGTCCCGTAGATCCTGCCTTACCTCGTTGCTTTTATCATGTGAGATTACAGTTGCCTAATTTCTAGTTTACAAATAAATGTTTGTCCATCTCCCTGTTAGACTATCAGCTCTTGAGGGCTGGGCCATTTCTGTCTGGTTACATGTGTGTCATCACCCCAGCAACAGCCTGGTCTGTAGCAGGCATTCAGCAGGCTTGTTAATAATAGGAATAACACATTTAGTAAGCATTCAGACAGAGTGGGATGCTTCACAATCATTAAATAAATCAGTCTTCACAAAGATCCTCTAGTGCTATGAGTACCCCCATTTTACAGGTCAGGAAATCAAGGCTGAGAGATCAACTGATTCTAGATCACACAGCTACCAAGTGGCAGAGTGGATGGACCCAGACGATGGGGTCTATAGAGGCCACACCCCTAGTCCATTCTTCCCCGCACTTCATAGGTTGAATTAGCAGGCGAGGGCTGTCCTCAGATGGCTCTGGAGTCTCAGTCCAGCTCTGCTGCTCAGGCAGCCTGGCTGCCTGGCCAGGAGAAAGCAGGCCCCTCCTCTGCTCCATCTCAAGGTTTTTGCTACATTCCTGGCAATGAGGATCTCTTACCACAAGAGACACTGCCTGGGCCCCCTCCCTCCTTCTGGAGGAACGCTGACTCAGACCAGCACAGGGGACACACAAATACCAGACAGACTGAGAACATCCTCAGAAGTGAGCATGTGGACATGATGAACTTCAGTCTTTCCAGCTTTCCTTCCCTGTTCCCTAGTGGGAGAGAACCACACCCCATGCAGTGGAGTGGAAGACCTTCCTCACAAGCCTTGGGCAGCCAGACACCTTGGAGGACAGTGATGTTGCAGTTGGTATTTCTACCAACTGCAAACAGGGAAAGCTGTACTGAGAGGCCAGGGAAGAGTCTTTGTGAAAACCTAAGCCATGGGCCTGAGAGTATAGCTCAGTGGTGGAATGCTTGCCTAGCATGTGTGAGGCCCTGGGTTCTATCCTTAGAACTACAAAACCCAAACAAAACCAAAGCCAAGACCCAAAGGCCCAGAACCCAGGAACTGCTCCCTGCTAGACAAGTGGGAGTCTGGGCCTAGTACAAACATCCCTTCTGCCAGCCCAGCCCTCCCGTTCTGGAGAGACTCTCAACCATTTATTGTTAATGGCCAGCCCGAGGGCTTCTGTGGATTCCTTTAGGGGCTGGCTAAAGGCTGACAGCCTCAGTTTCCAGGAAGAAAAAGAAGTGGGAGAAAAAAATGGGCCTCTGGAGAGGCAGCCTGGAAGGAAAACAAAAGACAGACTGACTCAGGAGAGGCCAGCCCCAGAGCCCCTCAGGGCTGGGAGCAACAATGGACAGAGAGTGAAAACTGGCCCGCCCTGGCCAGGAGGTGGGCTAAGAGGGTGCTGGGCAGTGGGCTGGGCAACCAGCAGGATGGATGGAAGGAGGCATGGATGGAGACTGCAGCCACAGGCTTCTGCTGTGGCGTGTCTCCTACATCTAGACCAAGTTGGATGCTATAGCCAAGTTGTATGCACTATACCCAGCTTGGGCTTTGCTCCAGGCCCCTCAGGTCCATGGGTCAGAAGTTCTGGGGAATCGATGTCAGCAGACCTGAGATTAAGTGGGGGCAGAGAAGGAAATGGCCATTCCAGGAGAGATCAGTGGCACCCTGGCCTGCCCACAGCAGTTCACACTTGCATGGAAGCATCATTTATTTTTACCTATGTCGACTCAGCTTCTGATCAGACATGGTGGGGGTTTCCAATTGGTTCCCATGGAAACATTAAGCAGAACATCTGCTACCTGATCAAGCAAGCCTAGGCTGGCATGACTCTTTCTAGAATTATTGTACCATTTTTAACCCAAGAATAATGTCCTGCCTAAATGACTTTTTTTTTTTTAAATATTTATTTATTTTTTTAGTTGTAGGTGGACAGAATATCTTTATTTTATTTTTATGTGGTGCTGAGGATCGAACCCAGTGCCTCACGCATGCTAGGAGAGCACGCTACCACTGCGCCATAACCCCAGCCCTGCTAAATGACTTCTTGTGTGGTAGAGGAGGGGAAGGACGGCTCAGAGTGGCCAGAGCTGGCTGCCAGGGAAGGAGAGAACGTTGGCTAACAGTGAGCATGGTGGTAGGGCCACTTACTTTGGAGAAGCCTTTGGATTTCCATTTCCAAGTCCCATAATGTCCCACAGTGAAGTAACAAGAGCCTGAGCTCTGAGAGCCTCACCTGTTGGCTCTCCTCAGAGAGGCTGGCCCAGCTGCAGGAGAGGGTTCGACTTCAGCATGTTGGTTTCACTTGGGCCTCGACTTTCCTTGAGCAGGGGAAGGGGTGCTGCTTGGTGCTGGAGTCAGAAAGGAGGCGCTAGCACACGTGAACATGTAAGAAGTGGTTTTATTCCAGGTGTGTTTCATAAAGACAATGTCCTCAAGGACAGCTAGTGGCACATGCTTTGGTCAAGAAGAGGAAAAGCAAAAACAGAGTGGGCCAAGTCCCCACCCAGGACAGCTGAGAAGTCCAGAGCCTGGCTGACCATGGAAACAAGGGCAAGACCTTCTCCAAGGCCCCCCGAACAGCAATCCTTACATTCAAGAGAAGCTCATGCTCCCGGCCCCCAAGGTCCACGCCTGAACACAGCCTAGGCTTTAGGGAGAGGACTCCGCCCAACCCTGGTTCTATCCTAGGCCACAGCAGGAGCTTCCTGGATGAGCAGGGGATCTGAAGCCAGGCTTGCAGATGGCGGCAGATGAAATTCCACAATAGAGAATGGGAGAAGTGTGGCCACCACGCCAAAGGACCCCCACGCTGTGAGTCCAGGGGTGCACTCCTACCTGGGCACAGGACCACTACTGAGAGTGTGCTGGCGAGCGCCAGGAGGTGAGAGGACACTGCTGGAGAATCCACCAGAGTGGGTGCTGGGGACCATGAACACTTGACTTCCAACTTCAAGGGCCATGTGGAGGGAACAGAGCGATGGCAGTTTGGGTGCAGCAGGGAGGAAAATTGGGGGCCTGCGGCTCAGATAGCTTCAATCCAAAGCAGAGACCTAGGCCCTTTGGGATCAGGGACCTCTTGAAGAAGCTAGGGAAATCTCTCTTTTCCTGAGCCATTCTCCCAGGAAGATGTGCGTGCGCGCGTGCATACACACACACACACACCATTTGGGGAACAATTTCTGGAAATTCCTAGACCTTCTGGAATGCATGGACTCCCTAGAGTGCGGCTCTGCTCTATGAAAGATTGGATGCTCCGGGAGGTAAGAGTGTCCACTCCAGGCTGGTTTGCTTTGGGAGCGAGACCCCAGGGGTCCTGGTACCAACAGATCATACTGCCCAAGCCAGTGGCCGGGGTCAGGTGCTTAAGGGAATAGCAGAAGGAATCCCAAGACGAGGCCACAGGGGAACTGGGAACTCTACACAAACAGGAGCCACCAGCCAGCCTCCCAGCTGAGTGCAATGGCTGATCCTTCAAGGGAATCCCTCCTATAAGGGGAAGGAGCTGAAGGTATGGTTTGGCCAGGTGACTAGCTCCTAGTGATTCAGGGGGTGTTCATGCTCTGAAAGGAGGTCACATTCTTATCAGCCACCCTAACACACAACGCTATATTTACAGAGGCAAAGACCTTTGAGAAAGCAGAGTTCAAATCCACAAACAAGGGTGGGTTGCTCAAGGGTGCAGGGCATCTGCCTATTTCCCCATTGGGCCCAGGTGGGGGGACAGGGCACCAGCCGGTCATTAAGGCCCAATAGAGAAGTCTCAGCCTGATACAAGGCCAAACAGAAGTGGAGTCTGTTTAATAAGCTGCACCCCAAGTCTGCCCTTAAAGATCCTCTGCAGCCTCCTGCTAGAACTGTGGGTACCCACAGCGTTAAGGCTGGAGGCACGTGGGGGACTCAGGCCTCAGGACTGGTAAAGTGTGGGCGGGACAGCATCTGGGGAAGAGACCTTGTTTTGTCGCTTTGCTGCTTCTCCATCCATATTCTTCTGCAGATTCTCCATCTTTGCTCCCAGGATCCCATGCCTCCCACACCCAACCCCCGGGTTTGGCATCGCAGGCCCCTGAGCTGCTCAGCTCCTTGAGATTCTCTACTTGCCCCTGCAGGTGGCCCCCTCCTCTCTGTCCCTGTCTTCCCGGGATTAAGCCTCTCTACAGGCTGCCCACTTTCTCCCCTCAGACTGTCCCCTCTAGCAGGCCCCATGTCCCCACTTGGTCCTTCTGAGGCCGTCTGTCCTTCACACCCCCAGGCAACGGGGGAGGGCTCACACAACACTGTTTGAGCCCCACGTAGGGCCAAAAGAGAGGACAAAAGACCAGGGGCACCTGCCCAGTCCCTAGCCAGCAACAGTCTGGCACCCTGACCATCTCCTCTTCCAGGGCAAGACCAGGGTGGCACAAAGGACACTGGGTGTGCCCCTCTGCGCCCTCCCTGGAACAAGCTTTGGAGTAATGTGTGTCGTGGCAGGGGTGTGTGCTCATGACTCCGGCAGAAATGTGAGGAGATGGAAACGGCCCGCTTGACATTCCCACCCCAACCCCCTTCCAGTCCCAAAGTCTCATGCAAAAGGTACAGGAGGCCCTGGGGCTACTGTCATGTGTGTGGCAGCAGCTGCCACTGCTGGGCCTGGGCATCAGCCTGGCACTTGCTGGTCACCAGCTGGGCAGGCTTTGTCTCTAGGCAGAGGCCGCTGACTGAATGCTGGATGAAAGAGCCTTTTCTCCTCCATTTCTGAGAGGGAGAGAGAAGAGAAAGAGGGACGTGAGAAAGCAATGGTTAGAAAGAATAATAATGTATGCACCTTCGTTTCCCTCATCCCTCCATTTAAGACAGTGTGTCCCTTATGTAAGTGGCTGCCCATCCTGCCAAGCTCGAAGTCCTGTCTGTCCCAGCAGGGCACCTGCTTGGCATAAAGTTGCTGTCTGGATCAGGGAGACAATGCAGATGCCCACGGGCTGAATCTAGCCCAGAGATGTTTTTGTTTGGATAGTACCGTGTTTATTTAAAATTTGGCTTAGTTCCTACACACAAATCTGCACGTCGACCTTCTGTTTGGACACCGGGCCCAATGTCTTAAGTGGCATCAGTTGGCGGGGCTGAGACTTGCCTTCTCTCTGCTCTAGATGGGGCTTTTGTTCCCCAGTTTGTCATAGCCCTGCCTGGTCCTCAGGGGCTTCCTTACCAGCTCCCTGTAGGCACTTGAAGTTCGTGAATCTTGGCCTAGGTGAATCTCTTATTTCTGTAAATAAGATTTCTTCTTTCTGCAACTTGAAGCTTCTAATCCAGCCTATAACCTTGAGGCTGATGGCCTCCACTATTTAGTGGGAACTGGACGCTGTCTTTACAGGTCTGGCATGTCCAATAGGACGACCAGTGTACTTGTGGTCCCCTATTGCACCTTCTGGTGCCTTCCTGCCCCAGGTTTGATGAGCAGGGAAGAATTTTTGCTGTAGAACATTTTAGAAGGGCCTAGATGAAGGATGGAGTATTGTCTGGAACATGGAGACCCAGGTTTCAAGGATCAGGGAAGACTGCATAGTGAGACAAATATATTTTTGGTTTCTCTCCTGTTTCCTTCTCAACTATTTCCCCTCTTCTTCTTCTTCTTTTTTTTTTTCTTTTTTTTGGTACCAGGGATTGACCCCAGGGGTGCTTAACCACTAAGTCACATCCCCATCCCTTTTTAATATTTTATTTTGAGATAGGGTCTCACTAAGTTGCTTAGGGCCTCACTAAGTTGGCTGAGACTGGCTTTAAATGTGATCGTCCTGCCTCAGCCTCCTGAGTCACTGGGATTACAGGCACGAGCCATGGCGCCCAGCTCTCCCCTCTTCTCATATCCACTTAGTCCTCCAGAAGAGATGAAAGTGCTCATGAACACAGCTCCTAGGGAGTGGGTTCATGTTCTCATTGAGCAGCTAGGTGGAGAGGGATGATCTGCACCCAGCCTTGGGGCCAGGGCTACAGCTGGAGGGGTTGTGGGGTAAATAAGGTGAAAGGTGGCAGCTTCAGAGCCTGGGTTGGTTCTCCTTGGGAGTATGGGGCTGTGAGGGGCCAGGTTGAGAGCTAGCCTCTCTGGGCCTAAGTGGCCCCAGCTTAGAGCCTGAAGATCAAAGGTGGGTGGGAGAGGGCCTACAGCCCCCCTGCAATTCACAGCATGCTGTTGCTTCACGTGTAGTCTTGTAGTTCCTCACATTCAACTCACTTCAACTAAACCTCCAGCAATGCCATCTGGGGACAGTGTGGCCATCCTCTCCCTAGGAGGTCTTATTGGCTATACCTTGGGGTGGCAGGGCTGTCCTCTGGGCTGCACAGCCCGCGCTTAGTGCTGCCTCAGCATCCAGTCCTCTGTATTGTAGCCGCTGCCCTTCCTCTTTCTCCCCCCAGACTGTATGCTCCTTGGAAGTCGAGTCCACGCCCCTTTCCTTCCCATGGCCAGCACCATCTGTACATTCCCTGGCACAAAGTAGGCACCTGGTGTATCTTTGTGATAAATGCATCAATGACCCCATCATCAGGAGGGGCTCCCCAAGTGGGAGGATTCTCACTTCTTACCAGTGCTACCAGGCAGTCTCAGGGCCTCCTGGCCAGTCTATTCTGAGACTGGCCAGAGATACAGTTACAATATCAAGTCACGAGCCGGGTGTGGTGGTGCAAGCCTGTAATCCCAGCACTTTGGGAGGCTGAGACAGGAGAATCGCAAGTTCAAAGCCAGCCTCAGCAACAGCGAGGCGCTAAGCAGCTCAGTGAGACCCTGTCTCTACATACAACACAAAATAGGGCTGGGGATGTGGCTCAGTGGTCGAGTGCCCCTGAGTTCAATCCCAGGTCCCCAAAAAAAAAAGTATCAAGTCACAGCACTTTATCTACATAATCTCCATTTGTGCCGTTCCTTCCAGAGCAGGCAGAGAAGGGAGCCCCTCATTATGTAAGTGAGGAGACAGTCTCAGGAGATGCAAAGAATGCGTAAGCTGGGACCACTGACTCCATTGACCTGGTCTAATGCACAGGAGCCTGTTCGGCACATTAAACCCACCCAACCAGCCAAAGAAGGACCAAGGAGAGAAGCTCAGATTCCAGAAGGCTTTAGCAATGGGAAAACTGCTTATGCTGTCCTCCTGGGAGGGCAGGGGTGCAGGCTCCCAGAGTGCTTGGGGACCTGGCAGGACTCACCAGAGCAGAATGAATGGGCCCAGGAGAGTCCTGTAAGCCCTGCAGGCTGGGTCAACACAAAGGGGAAAACGATGACTGGGCCCCAGAGAAATATTTTTTTTTTTTTAAATATTTTGTTTAGTTGTAGATGAACACAATATCTTTATTTATTTTATGTGGTGCTGAGGATCAAACCCAGTGCCTCACGTATGTGAGGCAAGCGCTCAACCGCTGAGCCATAGCCCCAGCACCCCCAGAGAAATATTTGAGGTCAGGCTACCCTACACTTGTCAGGTCTGTCCTTAACAATGACAGGGTGGGTGTGGCTCAGGCTTTCCCTTCAGGGAGGTCCATGCTCCAGGTGAAGGGCAGACTCTGCACCAGCTCTGCTGCTGGGCTGGGTAGAGGACGGGCAGCCTCAGGGCAGAAAGGACAAGCTGCATAACCTTAGTCAGAAAGCACTCAGAAATCAGAAACCTGGCCTGGTGGGGTTGGTGCTCACCTATGATTAAAATCACTTGGCAGGCTGAGATAGGAGGATAACAAGTTGGAGGCTAGTCTTAGCATTTTAGTGAGGTTCTAAGCAACTTAATGAGACCTTGTCTCAAAAATAAAAAATAAAAAGAGCTGGGCATGTAGCTCGGTGATAAAGTGTCCCTGGGTTCAATCCCCAGTACCAAAAGAAGAAAAAAAAGCAGTTCAAAACTGTTCAGCAGGCCCAGCAAGCAGGTCACAGAGCTGAGACAACCCCTTCCACACACATACACCCCCCCACACACCCAGACTGGAGGGAGAGGACCTGACTGGTTTTCCAGAATGGAACAGCAGACTCTCAATCATCCCTGACAAACCAGCTGTCCCTGGTAAAAAGAAGAGGGGTGGGTGGAGAACCCTGCAGGCAGAAGCAGACAGCTAGCCCTCCAACCTCGCACTGACTACAGGCAGGCAGCCAACCCAGGGAGCACTGCCAGGAGGGTGGGCAAGGGAGGCGCTAAGGTAGCCTCTGGCCTTGAGTCCTCCTCCCGGGAGAGCAGGCAGCAAAGTGACTTCCACTTTGCTGAAGTCACTGCTGTGTGCCCTGTGTGCCCTGTGTGCCCTGCGTGCCCTGAGCAAGGGACTTCAGCTCTCTAAGCCATCAACTTCTCCCTCCACAGGTAGGCTGGCCTGCCTCCCAGGACTCATGAAAATAGTATAGGTGACAGTGGACCATGTGAGGCTGGTCAGGCCAGCTTAGAAATCACTGTATTTGGGTCTCAGTTTCCCAGTCAGTCAGCAGTGAAGAAATACTTACTGGGCACCTACTATGTGCTGGCTTAAGACTATGGGTTTAGGAGTCACACTGGCCAAGGTTTAAATCCTAGCCTTCCCAGAAGTGTGATCTGACAGCCTGTAATCAGCAAGCCTTGCTTTACCTATAAAATGGGGCAGTACTAGAAACACTTCACTAGATGGCTGGGAAGATCAGATGTGATGATCTATGTAAAACTCCTAACAGGCTGGCAGTGAGACCTGACACTTATTTGAGCTGTGTGGTTGTCAGGGGCCAGGGATACAAAATTAACAAGACAAACTTCCTGCCCTCAGAGTTGCAGGACTAATATTAAACAAATACCTAAAGAAGCATTTCCTCATGGAACCACCATTTGACCTAGCTATCCCACTCCTCGGTTTATACCCAAAGGACTTAAAATCAGCATATTACAGTGACACAGCCACATCAATGTTTATAGCAACTCAAGTCACAATAGCTAAACTGTGGAACCAACCTACATGCCCTTCAACAGATGAATGGACAGAAAAAAATGTGGTATATGTACACAATGGAATATTACTCAGCCATAAAGAAGAATGAAATTATGGCATTTGCTGGTAAATGGATGGAGCCGGAGAATACCATGCTAAGTAAAATAAGCCAATCCCAAAGAACCAAAGGCTAAATTTTTTCTCATATGTGGATGCTAACTCACAATAAGGGCTGGGGGAGTGGGGAGTTAGAGAAGATTAGAGTTACTTTAGATTAGGTAAAGGGGAGTGAAGGGAGAGAAGAGGGTATGGGGGTGGGAAGGATGGTAGAATGAATCAGACACTACTACCCTATTTCATATATGACTACACAACCGTGTGAATCTACATCATGTACAACCAGAAAAATGAAGTTATACTCCATTTATGTATGATGTATCATAGTGCATTCTACTGTCATGTATAACTAATTAAAACAAATAAAATAATTTTTAAAAAGAGAAGCATTTCCTCATAAGCAGAATAATACGCGGGACCTAGAGGTTGACTTAGGCCATGCGGATCCTCACTCTGGAGGCTTCTCTGAGACTACAGACTTCTGCCAAGGGCTGCCACCACACCCCCTGAGGCTGCTGGCCCTCTGTGCCTAAGAGTGGAGACTTACCTGCTTGCCTTCTCTTGAGTTGCACACCTGTAGTATGACTGGGGACCCAGGAGAGGACATTAAGGTGGAGGTGGCAGCCAGGCACTTCCCCTGCTGCTGGATGAGATGGTCACTGAATAGCCATGCCTGTAAGACAAGAGAAGGACAGTTCTGGATGGTTCGATAGGTGATAAAGCAAATACCATGTGTATTTTTGTAGAATATTTTTACGAATAATTGTAGATGCTAGGAGTGGGTGTATGCGTATTTACTGTATAATTTCAATTTTTCTGTGTGTTTGAAAATTTTCATAATCAAATATTGAGATGAGGAAGCTTAGCTGGAGCTGGCCAGAGGGAAATCAAGGAAATCCCAAGAGACCCTGGGGATGAGGGATGATAGGACACCAAGCCAGGCAGCCAGTCCACGCTGGGGTCTCCATGACCTGCTCTGGGGGCCTGCTGCTCATCACAGAGCTGCAACCCAGGAGAGAAGGAGCCTCTGGCAGCCTTTCTCCGTCTGCAAGTGTGTGGTGCACAGAGGACTGGGGAGACGTCAGGAGCACTGTGAGATCCCTGGGAAGGAGGGTGTGTGGAGGGTGTAGCTAGACAGGATGAGAATGAGCCCAGGGAAGCTCCTGACCCCATTCCTGGCCAATACCCCTGGCTCCTCTCCCACTACCAGAGCTGACCCCTAGGCCCTTCCCACCTTACCTGGGCTGGTGGGGGATTCTTGGCAGACCCTCTGCAGATCCCCATTCCGAGAAGAAAGTCTCCAGCTGTGTTCTGGCCCTGGGATTCTAAGCAATTAACCCCCTGCTTAATGATGCCAGGGAGCACTTCCTTCACCGGGACACTGAAGGAAAAGACAGCGGTCAGGCTGGTCCTCTGCCCTCTCTGGCCTACCCGTGCCCTCTGGCAGAGGGCAGTGCCCATGCACAAGGTCACTATGACCTGCAGTCTTGGCCAGCAGGAGGTGGGGGGGACAGGGGCAGGCCTAGTCCTAGTGTCCTCCTGGGATCCCCTGAAGGACAGGTTGGGACAGAGGACCCTGGCAGGAGAGAGCTCAGACCAGAACACAGAGCCTGAAAACAAGAAGCCTGGGGAGAGGCCGGGCCTACACATGGGACCAACAACCATGTCAAAATGACAAGGAAGGTGTGGTTTTGAAGAGGCAAACTTAAAACACACAGATATGAAAGTATGTTGAATCTAATTAAGGATTAAAGAAATACATAGTAGACAGTCACCACTATGTTTTCCATATAGACTTGCATACACACATACATGCATATATATATTTAATGATAATACCCAGTGTGGGCAAGAGTTTGTGAGACTGAATCTTCTCATACCCCACCAATGAGAGCATAATTAGTCCAGCTTGTTGGGAGGGTAGTATATTATGTATCAAAGCCCCTAAAAATGTGCACATCTCTGACCTAACAATGCCACTTCAAGGAATTTATCCTATGGAAATAATTAAAGATGCGTTAAAGGATATTCATCTCGGAATGGTTGATACTGAAAACACTGGAAATTCCTAGTTGTCCAACATTAAGGGCTTGGCTAAATAAATTCTGATTTATCCACAGGATAGAAAATCCTGCAGCCATTATAAATGACTTTGTGAAAGACTATCTGGTAATTTGGAAAAATATTCACAGCATACTGTCAAGTTAAACAGACATGTTGCAAAATATTATTAAAACTTTTTAAAATATATTGTTTCAGTTGTAGATGGACACAATACCTTTATTTTATTTATTTATTTTTATGTGGTGCCGAGGATGGAACCCAGTGCCTCACATGTGCTAGGCAAGCGCTCTGCCACTGAGCCACAACCCCAGCCCCTATTAAGACATTTTATATGCCCAGGAAATGTTTAAACACACACACCGACACTCTTTGGGTAATGAACCTAGAAAGCTGCTGGCTTCAGCAGGCGTGGTCTTGTATATCTGGGTTTAGAAGTTTCTTGGATTATGGTCCCACCAGGGGGTAACAAGGAACCAGGAGGGTAAAATCTGACCTATGTCAACTCTTACCTGTCTCTTGTATCTCTGTCAGAGAAAACATGGGCCTGGGGTGGGCGTACCCTAACATTTCTGGCATTCTTTGATATGGACATCTTGCAGGATCTTGACCAAACCAAGTTTCCTCAGGCTGGCCAGAAACCCACAAAACCCCAGGACCGATTGGCTCTCTGGGGGGCCCTTTCACGTTCTCTCCCTCACCCCTTGCATCAGCAAGCCTGTCTCCAGACTCCCCTTGAGAGGTTGTGCAGCTCTAGAACAGAGGTAGCAAACTGCTGGCCTCTGAGCAGAATCTGGCTCTCAGAAATGTTTTGTCGGACCTGTACAGGGTAGTTGTTATTTGGTTTTAATTAGTTGGCAATATATTTTTTAAATTTAATATAACAGAAAAATCTGAATGTGGGCTCTCTTGAAAAAAATGAAAAGACCAAGCCTGAACAAGCTCACATTCTAGCACTACACTGTCTGTGTAGCAGCTGTCCCTGCTGGGTCGGGCCTTTGCATGCCAGTTTGCCACAGTCTTCACCGTTCCCTATTATCTCATCCCATCCACTTGACTTAGTGACGTTTCCGGTCTGACCACTGTAAGGATTTGAATTTGTAACCCTTGCTAGGTACAAGAGCTTGGGGGACAATAGATCCACCCTCTGTGCCTTGTCCAGTGACAGTGTGTTATATTTCCCTCTCTCCAGAGAGGAGAGGCCTGCCGAAGCCTCCGTGAGAACTGGGTGGAGGAGGCGGGTGCGGAAATGCTGTGAAGGGTCCCGGGGCCGCTCCTCACCCTCCTATGCTCGGCTTCTCCCCACGAGCTGCAGCTTAGGGAGGGGTCCCGGCTGATCAGCTGGTCGTGGGCAGCGGGGCAGTGTGGCCTCCCATTGGTGCTAGAGAAGAAGCCCTGAGCTGGACGGCAAGCTCAGGAGTAGCTGCAGCTCCTGGTGTGACTCTGTGGCAGTGGTCCTGGGGCAGTGGGGACGGCAGTCACCACCACTCCCCTAGCTGCCTTCCAGAGGACTGATCTGCCCGGTTTGCTGTAGCCCTCTTAAGTCTACACCTGATTCCCTTTCCATGGATCTACTCTAAGCAGGACTGCCATTGGACCTTAAGATGCCTTTACAGAAGTAAGATATCTATTTCTCAAGATGCTCCACTTCTATCCAACAGAAAACTGCCATAATACACTGGTTTGATTACAAGAATATTTCCTGCCATCTGCTTAGAATTATAAGGAGCACTCAATGTCCACTCTGTGACCAGCACCCTCACAAAGGCACAGCTCAGGCTGAGTCAGGAGGATCTCGAGTTCAAGGCCAGCCTCAGCAACTTAGTGAGACCCTGAGCAATTCAGTGAGACCCTGTCTCTAATAAAATATTTTTTAAAAGGCTGGGGCTGGGATTGTGGTTCAGTGGTAGAGCATTTGTCTAGTATGTGTGAAGCACTGGGTTCAATTCTCAGCATCACATATAAATAAATGAATAAAATAAAGGTCCATCAACAACTAAAAAAAAAAATATATATATATATATGTATATATACACATATATATATGGGCTGAGGATGTGGCTTGGTGGTTAAGCGCCCCTGGGTTTAATCCCTGGTACCAAAAAAATAAAAATAAAAAACAAACAAATGCACGGCTCACACACCCATTCCTGACAGTCCTGATAAAGGCAATAAATTAGCAGCTGCAGAGGCCAACTACAAAGTTCTGGACTGGATAGGGGACAGAGCTGGGGTAGAAATGCAGGCAGGCCTAGGAAAGCGAAAGCCTTTTCCTTCAGCCTCCCAGCCTTCCTATGACTCTCTGAGCAATATGGGCAGCTATTGGGCTCCTCACTGGAGGGAAGCTGGCCTTGTTGGGGCTGATACATCTCCTTTCACACCGGCAACTGATCTGCCCCGGCCCCTCACCGTTGGAACTGGGGGTGAGCAATTGAGACAGCAATGAGTGACAAAAGCAACAGAAGGGGCTCATGCTCCTCATTTAACACAGCTGGTATAACCACGCTCTTGACTTGGGATCCATCCAGGTATCTGATAGAGCACTGCTTCCTCGTGGGTTTGGGGGGATGTCACTGTGGGCGGGGGCTGAGGTGTGGAGAGGAAGGCACAGCCCCTCCCACAGGCTTCCCAGTCCTGCCCCTGGGCCTGGGGTCCATGGGCTCGATCTACATGTCATACAAACCCTGACAGGATGTGAACAAATGTGTCACAGAAGTGATACATGTGAATAAGCATAGTCCCCTTAAAAGGAGTCACTTCAGGAAGTTGTTCACTTCTTACATTTTTATAAATTGATGTTCTTCCCTGCACAGCTATCATCCAGGAAGCTGGGATTATCCAAGCTACCAACTTTCTTCCAAGGCTGCTGCTGTTGCTCAAACTGCTAGAATTTCTTGGAAATTGTCTACAGAGTCACTTTAGTTTTATTACTTTTGAAGCATGCCATATTTGGGACTTGGGATTGTGACTCTGGGTCAATCACCTAGCTTATTCCCTAGGTGTGGCTATGGCCTAACTGTGGTTGCTTTCTTTTTTTTTTTTTTTTCTGGTACTGGGGATTGACCTCAGGGGCACTCAACCACTGAGCCACACACATCCCCAGCCCTATTGTGTGTTTTATTTAGAGACAGGGTCTCACTGAGTTGCTTAGTCCTATGCGGAGATGCTCTGCCTATCTTTTTTTTTTTTTTGGTACTGGGGATTGAACTCAGGGGTACTCGACCACTGAGCCACATCCCCACCCTATTTTGGGTTTTATGTAGAGACAGGGTCTCACTGAGTTGCTTAGCGCCTGGCTGTTGCTGAGGCTGGCTTTGAACTTGTGATTCTCCTGTCTCAGCCTCCCAAAGTGCTAGGATTACAGGCATGTGCCACCGTGCCCAGCCTGTGGCCACTTTCCAGGCATCAAATGTGCCTTTCAAGGACAAAGCCACGGACACGCAGGCTCTGAGGGCTAGAGTGTTCCAGAGAGCCATGGCAGCATCCTTGAGAGAGAGCAGCAGCCTAGGGACAAGCTGTGTAGAGAGACTGTACCTTAGACATTACGGAGGCACACCAACCCTGCAATTTATTTAGTAAAAAAATGTTTATCAAGTGCCTATGTTGTGACAGCCACTATTCTAGGTGCTGGAGACATAGCAGCGGCCCAAACAGATCCAAACCTCTGTCCTCCCAGAGTTTACAGCAAGGTGACAACAGAATTAACTGGTCAGATATATCCTAGATGCTGATAAGGGCTGTGGAGAAAATCCAGCAGGGAATGAGGGACGGCACGCTGATGCCAGTTTACAGTCCTCAGAGGAAGTGTCCCTGAGAAGGGGATCTTTGAGTCAAGAGCTGAAGAAGATGAGAAAATGAGTCACACGAATGGACCAAGACACTGAGGAAGGTTTGAAAACAGGAAAAAGGCAGCCGCCAGCCGGCACAGCTGGCCCCCTGCCGTCCTGTGGAGAATGCACACAGGTTCCCAGGGGAGCGCAACCCCAGGACAACCCCACTGACATTTTGCTACCTCACTTGCTAGAAGAAACATATGTCTTTTTTTTTTCTCACAGTTTTGGTGATTATATTATTGGATGCATACTCTTTGTTTAAATCAAAGGGATTCACTGAGCCCAGCTCCCACTGAGAATTGTTTTTCCTCGTCCACAGCAGCAGATAAGCCTGCAGGATCCACTGTCAACAGCCGTCTGCTGTGGCTGCTTTATTTCCTCAGGATAAATTCCCAAAAGGAAGAGGATAGGATCAAAGGTGATGAGGGTTACTGCAGCTTTCGCTGCGTAATGCAGTGGAGGGGACAATATCCATTTCTAGGTCCAAGACATGGTCTGTTAAAAATCTGGTTCTGGCTGGGCACGGTGGCACACACCTGTAATCCCAGCACTTAGGGAGGCTGAGACAGGAGAATCGCCGGTTCAAAGCCAGCCTCAGCAACAGTGAGGCACTAAGCAACTCAGTGAGACCCTGTCTCTACATAAAACACAAAATAGGGCTGGGGATGTGGCTCAGGGGTCGAGTGCCCCTGAGTTCAATCCCCAGTACCAAAAAAAAAAAAAATCAGTTCCTATCAATCACACCTACTAACTCCTAGTAATGCCCTCTCAGTTCCCCAGGACCTTGCCCCAAAGTAAACACTGTCCCAGAAGGAGCCAGACCATGGCAGGGAGATCCCCCTGGGCAGCACAGGTCCCCAAGCCAATGGCCCAGGCCCGTGTGCAATGTAAGGGCTGCACTCACGTGAGCTCGGGGTAGACGTTCTCCAAATACCAGCGGAAGGACTTGCAGTCCATCTTCTTTCTCTGCTCGATCCGAGTGGCCACACTGAGGGAAAGACAAGGCCCAGGGAGGAAGCCTGGGAAGGATGGCAAAGGCCCCCTCCCAGGCCCCAAGAGGTTGGTCCCCTCTTTCTGCCTATCTAAGGTGACAAGAGTGGGAGCCGTGGAAACCTGCCCTATCCAGCCTTGGCCACTTGCCTCCTGTCATCCTGTGACCTGAAATCTCACCAGGTCTCCTGGGCCTCCCTCCTTCCTACCTCAAATCCTGCTTGGAGGAGACTTTTCTGGACAAGCCCAGCCTACAGGAGACCACACTTTGCTCTGGGCTTCTGAGGCCTCGGTCAGCACACCACAAACTAGTCCTTATTTCTGCAGAGACTTTGTGAAATAGAAGCTGTCCTCTCCTGCTTTTCTTTTCTTTCTTTCTTTTTTTTAAGTTGTAGATGGACACAATACCTTTATTTATTTTATGTGGTGCTGAGGATCGAACCCAGTGCCTCACGCATGCGAGGCAAGTGCTCAACCGCTGAGCCACAACCCCAGCCCCCTCTCCTGCTTTTCTTAACAAGAAGAGCAAACTTTCTATATCTTTCAGGAGTCAGAACCAACTGGTGAGTCCCTGCAACACCTTAGTTCAGCCTCCTCACCCTCCTCAGTCACTCCAACCACAATGGCCACTGGCCAAGGACCCTCAGTGCCACCTAGCCCAGCCTCAGTTTCTTCTACAGTAAACCGGGGACAAGACTACTCACCTTAGGAGGTTTTTGTGAGAAGCAAATGAATTTAAAGGGACATGAAGTAGTTATGTAGTGACATAACTCTTTTTAAATGATAGATATAAATAAATAGAGGGAAGATGATTCATCCATGATTGATCATTAACAATGTTTTCAAACTTCTCTGACCACAACCTTAAGGAGGAGATAAATATACGTCTTACATGGTGATGTAGTGTACCCCAAGTACAGGCACAGGCACACATGCAGGTGTGCACACATGCACAACTGAAATGAGAGTTTTATAAAACAATACTTACCCTTAATTGCAATCAACGCTGATTTTCTATTCTGTTCTGTACTAATCTAATCTGTGGTGCTTTTCTCTTTCTCTCTCTTTTTTAATGCTAGTCACGACTCCCTAAATTGATTTCACAACCCATCTGCATTTTGAAAATGCTTAACTAAACTGTAGTCATAACAGTCCACGACAGGAAAATAGACTGACATATCATAATCTGAACGGGGGTGGAGGCAAAACTCCAAATGTCTTCCAGAGACAGCCCCTCCCTAAGATGCCCCACCTCCTGCAGGCAGCTAATGGATGGCAACACTTTCACAGCAAGCTTTTTCTTACTGTCCCCACCTCACCCCATGAGGCACATGCTCTTCAAGGACCAGGGTCTTGTCCCTGCATTATGTACCCTCCCTGTGCCCAGAGGAGCCCAATGAGGGCCCGGTTGCCAGGGAGATCTTGAGTGGCTCCCTGGGCTGCACATCACTTCCTGTTGCAGGGGTCATGCTGAAATGGGCAGAGGGAGTCAAGGGGTAGGAAGGCAGGGGCCCACCTGCCAAAGGCTTTCCCGATGGCAGAGGGCCGGGCCTCGTAGTAGTACTGCTTATACTCATCCATCCACACCTCTGCAGTGCGCTTGGTGTTCCTAAAAGAAGAAAGAGCAAGTTAAGTTCACTAGAGAGGAGACAGGGAAGGGTTAAGGTCAAGATGAGCTCTATGTGATTTCTGTTTGTTGATTAAAAACATATTTAAGAAAAAAGTTGAGCTCTCTGAAGTACAAGGCAGTGAGACTCTCAGGAATACATGCAAAACAATACTGATTGGGGTGGTCTAACAGTACAGTCTTGCTGGAGGACGATCTGTCAATATCCATCAGCTTTGAAAAAGGAGGCTGTGGTTAGCATGTGCTGACATGGAAGGATGTAGTGACACAGTGCTGGGTGGCAGAGAAGCCACTGAGGGACCACATAGCAGACCCAATCCACACAGACACAAACGCATCTGTGGTGGGTGTGTCTCTACACATTAACAATATGTGAAAATAAAGGCCCGAAATGACAGACCAGCAATCTATTAACAGTAGTTAGTTCTTGTTAAGGGTTTGGAGTGACAGACTAACTACTACTAATGGTAGTTAGTTCTGAATAGACAATCAGAATGTATAGGAGAAAGAATGGGTGAAGAGGACTTCCACTTTTTTCTCTATAATAACATAAAAAAATAGGTATGTAATATAAATATATACATTATTCATATTGGTATAGATTGAGTTTTTTTGTTTTTTGTTTTTGGTACCGAGGATTAAACTCGAGTACCGAGGGTACTCGACCACTGAGCCACATCCCCAGCCCTATTTTGTGTTTTATGTAGAGACAGGGTCTCACTGAGTTGCTTAGCGCCTCACTGTTGCTGAGGCTGTCTTTGAACTCGCGATTCTACTGTCTCAGCCTCCCAAAGTGCTGGGATTACAGGCGTGCACCACCACGCCCGGCTAGCTTGAGCTTTTACAGTAAACATGCATGACTTTTATAATTATTAAACAATAAAAATGGGGTAGGAGAAGCAAAACAAAACTCTAGGTCAGGGGCTGGGATTGTGGCTCAGTGGTAGAGCACTTGCCTCGCATGCGTGAGACACTGGGTTCAATACTCAGCACCACATAAAAATTTTATTTTATAAAAATAAATACAATAAAGATATTGTGTCTATCTACAACTAAAAAAAAAATTAAAAAAAAAAAAAACTCTAGTTCACTCAGTTAGCTAGACTTGGGTAGCCGCTGCTCTAAGCCCTACATAAATAAGTATGGCTGCAGAAGGTAGAGAATCATCCTTAGGAGTAGAGGATGCTGATGACTTCCCCACCCTCCCCTGGCCACCCTTATCAGGACAATGGGTCTTGGGGCGGGCTTCCAGGACTTTGCCTCCTCTCCTGAGACCAAGTGCACCCTGTGTCTGGGAACATAAATGGACAGATGCTTGACCAAGTTACAATCTGGGATATTGGCATCCAGAACCAGGTGTGCCTGGGGTTCCATGAGTGGAGGGCAGTACTTATTTGGTCATTTGGCCAGTTTTCCAAGATTGTCATGGAACTCAAGACGAGAGAAAACTGGCGATAACACTCCCAACTTCATCCTGGAATCTTGGAATGTCAGACCTGGGAAAGGCAAATGGGGAAACTGAGGGCAGAGAAGGAGGGTGGCAGCCCAAAGTCACCAGGTAACTGTCAGGGTGGGGTCTGGAGCTGTGGTGTCCTGCTGCTACTCCAGGGCTCTTTTCGCTGTCACCTACCTGATGTAGGTGAGGGCATTGCCCTCAGGGAAATTATAAGGGTGCCGCTTCCTGAAGACATGGCCCACTCGGCTGCAGGGGACGATCTCCAAACTCCCACCGCACATCCACACTCTGAAGGACAGCTCTGCAGGAGATGGCAGCCATTAGAAGGGGGAAGACAAGACCTACTGGAGGAGGGTGGGAAGAGCTGGCTATCTCATTGCTTTGCTTGCTTTTTTGGTGGTGAGGATGGAACCCAGGGTCTCGCACACACTAGGCAAATGCCCTGTCACTGAGCTGCACCCCAGCCCTCCTTCTTTTTGTTGTATCACTGGAGAAACATGCTGAGGATGGAGGTCATGGGCCTGATTAAATGGGGTGCTCCCCCTCCTTGCACATGCTTACCCATGCATGCACACACATACACAAATTCCCTATGGCTGAGCCCTGGGGGAGCAGTGGGAAAAGTTTTAAAGGAACGCCAAGACCCTGAGTGGAGGGGAAACCACACCAAACATTTCCAGCCTGGATCCAGAGGCTCTAGCCAGACATAAGCTGAGGAAGAACACATTTGGTCACTGGCCAGCTCAGGGCACGTGTGAGCCCGGAAGCCCAACCGCCCACCAAACTACAGGCTGCTCCTTGGCGTCCCTCTGGTTGGTGCCAGGCCTGCCTTCAGCCCCAGGTGGTCTCGTATCCAGGCCCTTTTGACACTCACTTCCTTCTGAGGGTGGTGGTGAAGCCCAAAGAGCTTTTGCAGAAAACTGGTCCCTAGCACCATCAGGAGATGCAAGAAGTGGCCACTGCGCATCGCATAGAGGATGTCACACTCCACCCTCTTTGTTCTCCACTTGCCAATCCCCTTCTATAGCAAGAACCCTCCTTGGCAGTTCGCTGAGCCTTTCAGTCTTTTCTGAATTCCTCTTTTCCTTCACATTAAACCTAGAGTAAGACAGCCTGTGGCACTAAAACACCTTTTTCCTGCCCCAGAAAGTCCATAATTAAATAAAAAATGAAAAAGCTAGTCCTCTCAGGAGTTCCAGCCTTGATCCCTCTTTCCGCTCCCCAGTTGGCCCTAAGGACTCTAGTGGTCCCTGGCCATGCCTGGAGGCTGTCACGTGGCACACCTGGCTGGGGACTGGGGGCCCTCCTAGTGATGAGCAAAGTGGGAATGAGGAAGCCTGTACGTGAGGCAGCATTCAGATGTGGCTCAGGGGCAGGATGGCCATTTGGCATACCTGGATCCATACAAGGCTGGTCATGTTAATGGGCTTCCCTGGAAACTGAGGTTTTTTAGAACTGGGGACAGACCTAAGGGACAGAAGATCTACACTCTCGTTCCATTTCTGTCAGACCAACATTGTTATGTAGTTAAGTTACCTCATCCTGCTCAGCCCATGCCACTCAAACTATTGTTAATAACTGCTACTATTATCACCAGTAGCAATGATGAGAGCAGTGACCGCCATCCATTTACTGAGAGCATCTACCACGTACCATGTTCTCAACATCAAAAATCTAATTCTCACTGCAGCTATGTAAAGTCAGATTATTATCATTTATGCAATTTGGGGTTGTTTTTTATTTGTTTATTCATTTGGTTTTTTAAAAAAAATTTTAGTTGTTGATGGGATCTTTATTTGTTTATATGCGGTGCTGAGAATTGAACCCAGTGCCTCACATATGCTAGGCAAGTGCTCTCCACTGAGCCACAACCCCAGCCCTATTTGTTTGTTTTTGAGTTGGGGTCTAACTGTGTTTCCCAGGCTGGTCTTGAACTCCTGGGCTCAAGCCATCCTCCCATTTCAGCCACCTGAGTAGCTGAGACTATAGGTGTAGACCACTGCACCCAGCTCTATGTTATTTTGTTTTGTTTTTTTGAGACAGGGTCTCACTTAGTTGCCGAGGCTGGCCTCCCTAGTAGCTGAGATTACAGGTATGTGCCACCACACCTGGCTTAATTCTATGTTTTTAAGATAAGGACTGTGAAGGTCAAAGATGTTAAGTGACCTCTCCAAGGTCATCCAACTACTCAGTTACAGAATCGCAACATAAAATTCACACTTTCAGAATCAGATTCTTTAGTTCATTAGGCAAGCTTTACTGAAAACCTATTATGTGTCATATGCTGTTCTAGATTCCCTTAGAACATGTAGCCTATCAGATGGTGGCAAGTGTAATGGAGAAAAGTTAAGCAGGGTGGAGGCTGAGGAAGGGTAGTGGGGTAGGGGGCTATATTTCTAATTAGGTGGATTAGGGAAGTTCTCACTGAAAGGGGGACATTTGGGACAAGACCCAAACAGGGGAGCAAGTGAGTCATGTAACTGTTGGAAATGCTGGGGGTCCTGGGCACCCCAGGAGCCAAAATAAACATTCTGTTTGACAGAGAAGACTGATGGGCTTGTTTTCCCTCAACTGTCAGGGAAAGAACTTTCTAGGCAGAGGGGCCAGCAAGGGATATACCCAGAGGTAAGAGCTGTGAGTTGCAGGAGCAGCCCTGTAGAGCAGGAGGGCAGAGAAGTGGCAGATGAGGGTGGAGCTCAGGGGGTGTGGTTGGGGGAAAAGGTTGATAATTTAAGGCGTGGTCTCCAGGGTGAGGACTTTGAGTAACATGGGAGCTTTGAGTGACATGGGAGCCCTTGCAGGGTTCCAGCAGAGGAAGAACACAATCTAGGTACGTTTTAAAAGGATTCCTGGGTCTGGGGGTGTGACTCAGTGGTAAAGTGCTTCCTTAGCATGCACAAGGCTCTGGGGTCAATCCTTAGTACCACCAATAATGATAATAATAATAATTAATCAAGTAAAAATAAAATTATCTGTAAGGAGAATCCCAAAGTTTTCACATCTACCAGCCCCACTCAAGGTGGCCTCCGGACTCCTGAGTTTGGATGTCTCAGGGGACACAGGAACACATCTTAGTTTGGGCATCTCCCTTGCTTCACAGAGGAATAAAATGAAAGCCTCCAACCCACCAGAGACAGGAGTCTCGCGCCTCAAAACTAGTCCCAGGAGCTGACTGGCTGGGCACTGCAGTAGCCTAGACATTTCTTTGAATTTCTTCTAAGAAACAAACCCTTGGCAGAACCACTCAGCAGTACTCCTTTCAAGTTCCCCAAACACTGAGCCCTCACCTCCGGCAGAGTCTGGAGTTGGCTATTTGATCATCCACTTGTTTCTCTGTCAGTCCGCAGTGAAAGAAAGAAAGGACAAGGGAAGAAATAACGGGAGGGAGAGAGGCAGGCAGGCCTCTGGATGCAGAGAGACTACTTCTTTTCCAGCTGAGTGTTTTCAGAAAACTGGCTTTGCCCAAGCTGCCTTCAGGCTGAGACCCAGGACACAGAGGACGTCCCTTGAGCCCAAAACACATGAAAGGGGGTTAGGATGCAAGAGTCACCCGTACTCCAGCTGCCAGAATTTACTCTTCCAAATGCCTGCCTGGCAGCGTTTTCCAGTAGTAAGTTCCAGAGTGGAGAAACCTGGCGCCTATTTCCACCAGGTTGGCTGGAGCAGGACTGTTTCCAGTCCACTATTCCTGTGTTTGCAGCCAGGGAGAGGAGGAAAAGCCCTGCTCCTAACTCTCGGAGACACAGGCTTGGACTTTGATAACACTGCCCTACACAAGTGGCTCTGCTGTGGGAGCTGCATACGCCTGTCAGACATGGCATTTCCTGACTGAAATCTGAGGGGCAGTGCCCCCACCCTTCTCCCACCTGTCAAATGGATGGGACACCACCAGTTCTACCCGTTGGTTCAGAAACCAGGTCAGGATGAAAAAGGAGATAGTAGGAAAGGACTGTGAGGGCAGGAGCCGGCCTTGCTTCTGGAGACCTGCGGGATGGCTCTGCCCTTCTCCACCCTGTGGGGCTGCCCTGCTGGCCTTCCTTTCCCGGAGACGTCAGGTTCATCCAGCAGGACACACCAGCAGCAGATGGCAGAGGGATGAAGGGTGTTCATGCCCTCTCCCTGGGCACCACACCCATGAGTGCTCCTCTCCATCACTCCTACCTAGGGATGGTTATAGCTCTCTGCAGTCACAGCACCACCCAGAACCACACTGACCCGGTCCATGTAAATAGTCCTTTCATAAACACCCATGTGGGGGCGCCATCTGGACCCTGCCTAGACCTACTCTATCTGACCTCCATCTCACTCTACACTGAGAGAGAGGGCCCTTTCCTTCCTATTTTGCAAAGCAACTGAAGTTCAAAAAGTTGGCTGCCTAACCAAGGACGTGCAGCCCACACATGCTGGGCTCTGACCCCATCTGGTGACTACTCCATGGTGCTCTGCAGCCCCAACACCCAGCTGAGAAGCAGCAGTGAGGGGGCTGCAGATCCAGCTCCCTATTGCTCGTCTCCTTCCCCGCCGCTTCAGGGAGGACCAGGTAGCTTCCAGATCCTTCTGGGTCTCGAGGGTTCCTACCCACAAATACACAGCATTTGTGGCCTCCAGCACTGTGGTCTGCGTTTCAAGTCGTCATCTGCTTATAATCATTACAACCTCTGCAGGGCATGGAGGCTTAGGGAGACTTTCCCCAGCCCAGGATCAAAGAGCTGGCAGGTGAGAGGGCCAGGGCTTGCACCCAGGCTAAGCCATCATCACATATAACCACCCTCTCTGCTGCACACCTCCCCAGCCCTTCTGGTAGGGAAGTGCCTGTGTTAGTCCCCATTTCCCTCCATACACATGTGGTCACTGGCTCTCCCTGAATATGTAAATCTCTCGACTAGCTGTGTGGCTCTGGATAAATCGCTTTACCTCTCTCTGCCTCAGTTTTTTGATCTGTAAAATGGAGACCATGGTACTTACCTCAGATCCTCATGAGGATTAAATGACTTAGTATGTGTAAAGTCCTTAGGCCAGAGCCTCACGCACAGGATGTGCTTGGTCAGGGCTATTATTATTGCTGTTGTATTTATTGCTATTATTTCCCAACTTACCAAAATTCTCCCCCCCCCAGATGTCCATCTGGGCATCGTATTTTCCCAAGTGGTTAAACCAAGACTTGTCAATCACGAAGATTCCTCCTGCTATGACAGGCGTCCTGGGGGCAAGGAGAGAGAAGAGGCAATATGTGAGCTGCGGAAGCTGGGAGCCCCTTAAATAGCCCCAGGCCCCAAGGCCAGTGGACCCAAGTCCCTGCCTGCAGAGTCTCTGGGGCAGGAGGTCTCACTGGCTCTCTGGATCCTCCTCTCAGTCCCTGCAGGGCTCAAGGACTCAGAACAGAGCTGGCACTGAGCCTGTGCACCCTCAGAAGCCCTGGTGACTGATCTGTTCTCCCAAGTGCCTCCCAGTTCCCAGGCCCCTGGCCCAGAGAAGAAAGGGGGCTCCTCAGAGTTCAAGGCAGCCCTGACCTTATGGGCCTGGTAGGGTCTGTCCGGGTCATCTTCTGCTCCAGAGGGATCTGCTCCCACTTGAAATGCAGGCTCCAGTCAAATCCTAAGTGACAGAGCAGAAAGAGGATGGGGCTCAGGGCAGAGCCAACCTGCTTACCCCCTCATTCTGCCACCCCTCCGGTTCTCCCTTGATCAGAGCCCAGTGGCAGAGGCTCTTCATGCAGTCATTCCTACATTCAGAATGCCACAAGCCCCTGCCCTCCTGGGGTTCACAATCTGCCCAGTGAAGCAGACACTACAAAGGTATCAGTCGAGTGAAAAGTGCTTAAAAAATAAAATAAACACCAGGACCATGGAGCATGACTCTAGTCTCAGTGACTCAGGAGGCTGAGGCAGGAGGATTGCAAGTTCAAGGCCAGCCTAGCAATTCAGTGAGCCTTGTTTTAAAATTTAAATGTATAAACAAACAACAACAACAACAAAAAGGAGGTAGCCAGCAAAGGCTCTCTGAGGAGGTGCTTTTTTTTTTTTTGGTACTGGAGATTGAACTCAGGGGCACTCGACCACTGAGCCATATCCCCAGCCCTATTTTGTGTTTTTATTTAGAGACAAGGTCTCACTGAGTGGCTTAGCGCCTCGCTGTTGCTGAGGCTGGCTTTGAACTCGCAATTCTCCTGTCTTAGCCTCCCAAAGTGCTGGAATTACAGGCGTGCACCACCTCACCCAGCTGAGGTGCCTTTTGAATAGAGACCTGAACAAAGGGTAGATCTGTGAAGATATTCTGGGAGAGAGAATTCCAGCCAAGGCAGCAGCAAGTGCAAAGGCCCTGGGGTGGTTTCCCAAAAGGAAGATGTCTGGCTCCCCAACACCCACCAACCCCAAGGTCTAACTAATGGCTAAGTCCATTTATTTGAAGTCCTGGGCCCAAAGAGGAAATCCACCATGACCTCTAGCTCTTCTTTAGAGCAGTGCTCTTCAGGAACTTTCTGCAGTCATTGATTTGTTCTATACTGGTACTAATATGGTAGCTGGGACCTCGTGTGGCTGTTGAGCACTTGAAATGTGGCTGCTACAACTGATGAACAGAATCGTCAGTTTAAGTCTTACTTCAGTTTAATTAATTTAAACATTACCAGCTAAATGGGGCTACTGTCTACTGTATAAGATAGCACAGTGCCAGAGTCTAGACCAGAGTGTTCCAAAAGAAATATATTGCAAGCCACAAACCTAAGCCACATACATAATTTAAAATGTTCTACGAATCCTATCAGAATATAAGAACATATGAGGTTAATTTGAATAAAATAGTCATAATGCAATAAATCCAAAATAATATCATTTCAACCTATAAACAAAATAGAAAATACAAATGACATATTTTCCATTCTTTCATACTAAGTCTTGGAAACTCTGAAGTCTGTTTTTCATGTTTCCAGCACATCTCAGTTCCAACCAGTCAGTTTTCAAAACAAGCCACTTTTCAAGAGCTCAATAGCCAAATGTGGCCAAGAGCCACTGTATCCCACAGCCGGGTCTTGGCCATCTCTGGGGTGTACGTGTCAGGAATCCACACGAGGCCAAGGGCTCCCCTCCCTTACCCTAGAGATAGCTGTCACATTGTGGCCTTCTGCCAGGACCTGTGGCCATGGTCCCTGGTCTGGCAGCATTTGGAAAGGATGTGCCAGTGCTTGGAGAAGGGAGATGAGGGGCTAGCCCGGCTGTCACTGATGGTACTAGAAACTTGCAACTGCCAGCTCAGGCCCTTTGCCCTCGAACTCATGGCTCCACTCAACCCCTCTTCATTTTATCTTTGCAAGGAAGCGTTGGGGGTGGTGTAAGACTCTGGCACAGCTGGGAACAGCACCAATCCAGGGCTCTGTCTGCCCTCACCTGCCTCTTTTCAGGCCCAGACCCCCTTCCCTGGGAGCAGGACCCACCTCCACGAAGATCAGCAGATGCTGCCAGGTAGGCAAAATTATCCAGACTGATGACATCAATGATGGGACTCACTACGCGGGTGTGGTCCTAGGAAGAGGGATGCAAGATGGTGTGAGATCCTCTGCAAAAAGAGGGGAAAAAAAAAAAAAGGCCCAGCCACCTGCTCTGGGAAGGTCTCCCTGGATGTGGGGTAGTCAGCCCAGGCCCACCCCAGAACCCTGACAGGCTCCTAGGAGCTGTGTGCATACCACACCAGGCTCCAGGCTCCCTAGGTCCCTAGGGCACAGTGCTCCCCAGCCTCTTCCTTTCCCATCATTTCAAGGCTGCTGGGATCTTGCCTCCCTGACTGCTACCAGCTGAAGGATCTCTTCCTTTTTTAATCCATTCCCACCATCAATCTGGACAATTCCTGGGACAATGGCTCAGGTGCTGCCTGAGCTGGCCCTTGTGTTGCTGGCTGAGCAGGACTTCTGTTCACTGCCATTTACCTCTGCACATGTTTGGTGAGTCTTCCCAGCTGGACCACCAGCAGCTTAAGAGCAGGAGCCCTAGGATCCCCAGGTAAGTGGGGGGCGGGTACTGCTCCTCTCGGGCCACATCCACTACAAGGTAAGACTGGGCACTCCCTGCATCATCCCCAGAACCCAAGTCCAACTGCAAAACATCGGTGAGTAATGTGGGCTTTGCTGTTTTCGAGGAGGGGTAAACCACAGGCAATGCTTTTTTCTCTCTCCATATTCAAAACTTAGTCACACTTTGTGTCTTGCCCTCCATGGGGGCCACAGAGCAGCACCTCTTCTTTTCCCCTCTTCTCTTCCACCTACTCTGCTTTTGCCTTCAAATCGCTCTTGTCTCTAACTTGGATGCCAACCCCACCCCTCAGTTCCCACGTCCTCAGGATAATGAAAGCCTAGGGTGGGGGCTGATCAGGGGAGAGTGTCCCATGGCCTTTCTGTGCTCATGGATGAAAAGCGCTTAAAAAAGAAAATAAAGACTGGGCGCTGTGGAGCATGCCTGAAATCCCAGCAACTCAGGAGGCTGAGGGAGGAGGATCGCAAGTTCAAGGCCAGCCTCAGCAATTGAGTGAGACCCTGTTTCAAAATTTAAAAAAATAAATCAGAGCCAGGTGCAGTGGCGCATGCCTATAATCCCAGCACTTTGGGAAGCTGAGACAGGAGAATCACAAATTCAAAGCCAGCCTCAGCAACGGTGAGATGCTAAGCAACTCAGTGAGACCCTGTCTCTAAATAAAATATAAAATAGGGTTGGAGATGTGGCTCAGTGGTCAAGTACCCCTGAGCTCAATCCCTGGTACCAAAATAAATAAATAAATAGATAGATAAATAAATAAAATCAGCCTTTCTGCTTCCTACTCATAGACATCTCTGTGCAGAGATAGAATTGACATACCATAAAGCTCACAGTTTGAAAGGTCCAGTTCAGTGGTCTTTAGTATGTCCAACCATAACCACCAGCTAGATCCAAGCATGCTTCATCACCCCGATAAAAAACACTAACTTTTTTTTTTTTTTTTTTTTTACCGAGGGGCTGCTCCTTTTATTAATGACAGCAGTTTCTAAAGGGAGTGTAGCGCCCGGCCCCTTTGGGACAGTTGTTGACCCCTGTGCATGATCCCTTCAAGTACCCTCAGAAGAAGAGCCCCCTCATTCGCCTGTCGATGCCTTGTCGGTCGTAGAGGACGTTAAACTTGTTCACAAACTGGTTCATGGTGTTGCAAGTTTTGGTGATGGTGCCGAGGTAAGCCATGAGCCCCACATCATTGCATTGATCATAGAAGTCTGTCTTGAATTTGTCTGTGCTGAGCACTGGGAGGTAGTGACAGAGAGCATAGGGCCTCCCACAGGATCTCATGGTTGAAGGGGACCTCTCCTGATTCAGAGGCCTTGACATACTCCAAGATGAGCTTGACGCAGCTGTGCAGCATCTTGATTGCACTATGCTGTGCTATCAGGTGTTCAGCCACAGTGGAGTTCTCTCCACTGCCTGTTGCTGTCATTCGGGCAACATGGTCTACACCAATGCGTTCAGCTTCCTCTGTGGCCAAAGTGTAGGTCAGCTCAGCAAACAGCATTGTGGCCTCTCCATTGATGATGTCAATGACAGATGCAAAAACGCTGACAGGAAGATCTGTGTGCTTGGTCATAGGGTTCAACTTAAGAAAGAGGGGGCTCTCAATTATCTCACACACTTGCTTATGGACGTGGATGTCGGAGGGGTCAGGCGGCCCCCCTGTGGTATACCAACCCAGAAACTCCAGCTCCTCGAACACCTGTTTAAACTGCTCCTCCTTGGTGTAATAATATTCCTTGTCAATGATAATCTTCTCTTCCACGGTGTGGGACAGCAGCTCAAAGGAGTTCATCACTTCGATATTTCGGCCCTCCTGCTTCCTGATCAGAGCCCCAATCACCTGCATAGGTCGCCCCTCCTGGGAGCGCATGCGGATCCAGTGGTCTGAGATGTTGAGAATGACAAGGGGATGAAGAGCGACTGAAACACTCCCAGTCACTCTGGCGGCCATCACGCTGGGGACTACTGCTGCATCCACCTCCATCCCGCTGCTCCCTCCGGTCCTGTTCGCCGCCGCCATTTTCCCCGTGTCCTAACCTATTTTTTATTTCTATGAATTTGCTTATTCTGTACATTTCCTATAAATGGAACCATATAATATATGGGCTTTCATGATGAGCTTTCACTTCACACAAGGTTTTCCAAGTTCATTCGTATTGTACACACATAGCTGCACTTCATTGGTTTTTCTGGCTGGCTAATATTCTATTATAGACACACCACATTTTGTGTATCCAGTCATCAGATGGTAGTTGCTCATTTCTCTTGGGTCTATATCTAGAATCGGAACCGCTGATTCTAGGTCATATGGGAATTCTATTTAAACTTTTGGGGAACTGCCAGACTGTTTTCCAAAGTGCCTGCACTATTTGACCTTCCTGCCAACAATATCTGAGGGCTCCCATTTATCCACATCCTTGCCTGCACTTGTTAGTGTCCCTCTTTTTGATTACAGCCATCCTAGTAGCTATGAAGTGGGATCTCATCATGGCTTGGAGTTGTATTTCCTGAATGACTAATAAAATCGAACATCTTTTCCTGAGCTCATTGTGCATCTTCCTTGAATAAATGTCTATTCAAATCCTTTTCCCATTTTTTTAAATTGGGCTATTTGTCCTCTTCTAGTTGAGTTGTAACTGCCTCATCCTTTTCTGCCATCTGTCCAAATCCTCCCACTCTGGAGAACAGCAGGCACATGGAAGGAGCCCCCACCCTCTCCTCTCCTTGAGAGCTAGCTCCAGCCCCTCCTGCCTCCTTCTAGGGCCTCCCAGCCTGACCACAAGCTCCCCCTGCAAGGACCCTGCCTCTCCCATTCACAGAGGGACCTTCCCCTATCACCCAGGTTTCCATCCAATGCAGTTCTTGCCACAACCCTTGCTACAAACATCACTGTCATCCCTGCTTTCAGATGACAAAGCTCGCTGCGGTGAAGTCACTCAGGGAGGAAGCAGACCTGTGCGGCTTCCCACAATGCCTGCCCAGCGTCACGTACTGTTCCATCCGTGCTGAAGGATGCCCAGCTGCCCCGGAGACAGACCAGCTCACCTCCTTCACCCGCTGCAGCATGGGCTGAAGCCACTCGCTGTTCACTTCGCAGTGGCTATCCAGAAAGGTCAGGACGGCAGCTGTGGCCACATCCGCCCCGCGAACTCGGGATCGGATCAGCCCTGCAAAGGGAGAAGACAGCGCTCAGCCAGGACCGCGCCAGTGTGCTTCCCGGGGCTCTCTGCCCCTTTGGGCACAGGCTCTCTGAGTTATTGCCAGTGGCCTTCCTCCCGCACTTCTGTTTGCTTTCCCCCACCCTCCCTTTCTTCCTCTCCTCCATCCATCACCCATCGTTGCTTCAAGGTCGCTCCCTGAGCACCCTGCATACACCAGACACTGAGGTCAAGTTTAGTGAAGGTGGCAAGTGGAAAACGCAATGAAGTGTGGGTCGAGAGTGAAGGAGAGCCAGAAAACAAAGCCCTTTCCCCCTGGGAACATCGGTGGTCCTCTCCAGTCGCATCGCCAAGCGTGACATGGGGAGAATCTTCTAGACTGAGACAGGCTTGAGTTGGTGTTCCAGCCCCTTCGCTCACTTTGAGCATGTTATTTAACCCCTCTGAGCCTCAGTTTTCTTATCTATAAGATTCAGAAAGAAGCCAGGCGCGGTGGCGCATGCCTGTAATCCCAGCACTTAGGGAGGCTGAGACAGGAGGATCGCGAGTTCAAAGCCAGCCTCAGCAATGGCGAGGCACTAAGCAACTCAGTGAGACCCTGTCTCTACATAAAACACAAAATAGGGCTGGGGATGTGGCTCAGTGGTTGAGTGCCCCTGAGTTCAATCCCCGGTAAAAAAAAAAAAAAAGGTTCAGAAAGATACTAACCCCCGTCTCAGGATGAACCAAGACAACAAGAAGAGAGCCCAGCGCCCAGGGGGACCTACACATGTTAGGTTTCGTTCTTCCATCCCCATACCGCAACAGTCTCACCAACAGTTCACTGACTGGCAAAGAATGGCCTTGCTTTTGGCAGCTTCCTGCTCAGGGCTGAGGACCTGTCTGGTTGAGAGAGAGGAATTCCAGTTGGTCCTGCCCTTGACAGAGTAGCCATCCATGTCCTGTGAGCTGTGGGAAGGAAGGGCCTCACTCCAAGACCTCTGAATACAGTCACTTCTTGGAGAGATTTCCCTGGCCACACCCGTCTAGCTCTCAGCCTCTATCGAACTAGCCATCCATCTTTCCAAAAGCCTATTAGCAGGCTAAGGCAGGAGAAATTCAAGTTCAAACTCGAGGTCAGCTCTTAGCAAAATAAAATAAAAAGGGCTAGGGATATAGCTCAGAGGAGAACCCTCCTGGGTTCAATCCCCAGAACTGGAAAAAAAAAAAAAAATCCTGCAGCCTCCACAGGACTGATGGCCCCTACAATGCAGTGGGTTGGGAAACATTTGTCTTTGGTCACTTCTATGAAAATTTAAAGTCCTACCTCATCAATATCCTCGTGGCCCCTTGGCCTGACTAGTCTTAAGTTATCTGTCATGCTCCTCTCTCACTCTAAAATCTTCAGTGGCTCCCTGCAATATTCCTTCCCAACTCTAAATGCTCTCTTCCAGCTTCCAAGGCTTTTTTTTTTTTTGTATCGGATATTAAACCCAGGGATGCTTAACCACTGAGCCACATCCCAGCCCTTTTTTATATTTTATTTAGAGGCAGAATCTCGTTGAGTTGTTTAGGGCCTCACTAAGTTGCTGAGGCTGGCTTTGAACTCACAATCCTCCTGCCTCAGCCTCCTGAGTCGCAGGGATTACAGGTATGCACCACCAGGCCTGGCCCAAGGCTTTTTGACATCAAAATTCACTGTCCTTTCCTCACTGCAGACGAGGATTGGATTCTCACAGGAAGGAAATATAAGCAGGAGGAGAGGCTAAGAGGCTGGCCCTTGGGTTGGACTCCTGGGGTTGGAAGGCTGGATCCTCCATTCATCACTCTGGGCACAGGAGCTCCTGAAACCTCAGCTTCCCTGTATAAAAAATGGGGACAAGGGGCATTACGAGGATGGGATATGAGAGCATAGGCTCCGTGAATGCCTGGCGTGGGTGAGCACCATGTGCGATGCCTCCTTCACTGGCACTGTCCCTAAGCCTGGCATGCCCGCCCCTGCTGCCTTCACGGTCTCACAAGCCTGCGCCCCTCAGGCCACGGCTGCACAGAAGCCCTCTTGCTTTGCCACCTCCATATTATCCAACCATAACCAGCCTGTGTGGCAGTGATCCTGACCCTTGGGCCACACACTAATCCCTCGAAGGGCCTGGGCCGTGCTTTGTACTTGTGTGTCCCCTAGAGGGCCAAGCCCAAAACGCTACGCTGTCTCTGGTGCCTCAAAACACCTCTCAATTCAAGGTGAGTTCACAGCCGCCTTATCCTTCCCTTCAGTTTCTCAAACCTTCCCACAAGCCCTTCTCACAGTCCCTTTCATGCCATCCTTACAGCATCCTTCCAAGGCAGACAGTGCCATCCCTGTCCCGTTTCTCAGAAGGAACAATGAAAGCATCCAGAAGGACAGCAGTGTGCCTACGTTGTGCTGTGACGGGCCTGAGAGCTCGCCAAGACAGGTCCATGGCAGGACCCGAGGTCCAAGCACTCACCTTCCCGCCGGTCGTTTCGCAGGCATTTGACCTTGGGGATCCTGGTCAGGAGCAGGCAGTCTTCAGCTGAGGGTGGAGAGAAGGAAGGCAAGTTCATTCAGACAGGGGCATCAGAACACAAGTGGTTAGGCTGCCCCAGGAGCTGTCCCATTCCGGGATGGGGAAAGGGGTGGGGATGGGGAAGGATGGAGGGCCATGGTCATCACTACTGGCCAAAGGACTGTCCTGCCCTCCACCCCAGACAGGAATGTCTGAACCTATAGCATCAGTTCATCCCCAACCCAGGCAGTGCTGGAGAGCACCTGCAACGGGCAATGGCCCAACTCTCAAACCTACTCTTTTTTGCAGTATTAGGATTTGAACCCAGGAGATTTTTACCACTGATCTACATCTCTAGCCCTTTTTTTTTTTTTTTTTTTTTTTTTTGGTGCTTGGGGATTTGAACCCAGGGCCTCATGCATGCCAGGCAAGCACTTTACCACTGAGCCACATCCCCAGCCCTAGCCTTATTTTGATGTAGGGTCTTGCTAAGTTGCCAAGCCTGTCCTTGAACTTGGGATCCTCCTGCCTCAGCCTCCTGAATGACTAGGAATACAGTTGTGCGTCACCATGCCTGTCCGTGGCATGCCTGTCCGTGGCCCAATTCTCATAGACCTAGAAAGAAGAGGCACTCTTCTGCCTATGGCAGTTGTCATTACGAAGAATGCTGCTGATGTTGCTTCTATCTTTTGAAACATGTCATGTCACTGGTGTCCCATCCAAAGCAATAACACCCTTTCCCCTCCTTTGGCACCAAGGCTGGGGTGGGCTCCTAGAAAAGGCCAAGGATCTCATGTGTTAGCAGAGAGGTCAGTGTGCCAGGCCAGGATAGGCTGAAGAGAGCCTGCCTGGGCATCCCGGGAGAACGGGCAGGTGAGGTGTGGAGGGTGCGGAGGGGAAGGGGTACACTCACGATCTGAACTGAAGTCATCCACTAAGATGATCTCCTGGATCAAGTTGGCAGGAGTTCGGTTCAGGACACTAGGGCAGCAATGGGGACAGAGACAGAGTCCAGATTTAGGGGCTGCCTCCCACTTACACTATCCTGTGCATGGGGTTCCCCCACCACCCAGCTCTAGGGCCAGCACGCTGGTCATGGGCAACTGCTTGCTAACTCCCTGGGCCCCTGGAAGAGCTCTCTGAGCTTTTCCATGGACCTGGTTGGCACTGCTGCCCGGGGCCCTCAGCGAACTGCACTATCAGGGCAGGAGCTGCGTGAGCGGCCTGAGGCTTACCAAGCGGCCCAGGGAGCCCAGCTGGATGGAGCTGCCTGTTTGGAATGCTGGTGAGACTCCTGCTGGCCCAGAGGTCAGGAGGAGTGTTCTCAAGGAGCTCCTGTGCTCCTGCCCTTCCTCTGTCCCTCCTTTCTCTTTCCCCCCCTTTTCAGGGAAAGGACACTCAAATTTCTTTAGTCCATGGAATATCACTGAGCACTCCTTTCTGAATCCCATTCTTATCTAAGTTCATTGAGGAAATGGGGCAAGAGTGGATGGAACTTCACAGATTTAGGAGGAGAGAGGGACACCTTTCTCTGATTTGCCAACAGGTACCTATGGGCTTGGTCCCCAGCCTCCAGAGGCCTCTGCTCATCCCTGCCTCCCTCTGCTCCCAACTCCTGTATTTCTGCCCTCACCCTGGATGCTTGACCTTGTGTTTGAATGCTGTGTTAGGCTTCTGGGAGCTCTCTGACCCTCTGACTCCCTATGCATACCAGCCTCAGCTTCCTGGAAAGACAGGATTCATCCTCCGGTGCTCATTGGCCTTCACAGGGTCTGATCTCAATCTCAATGTCCTGCCTGGTCAGAGGCACCACAAACCCCCAAGGCTTTGGGGGAATAGCACCAGTGAGCTGCAGGTGGGGGGCTGGCCGTACCTCTTCACCGTGCGCAGGAGTGTGGAGCGGGCCTCGTTGTGAAAGGTGATGATGACACTGGTGGCCGGCAGGTCCAAGGAGTAGGACACAGATGGGCAACTGAAAATGGAGCAGGGAGGTCAGAGGCCAGCCGTGGGGACGTCCTCAGGTAGCCTCCATGTTTTTCTTTGTCCCATCTGCTGCCCCTTAGAATACTTCTGTAAGGCAGAGAAGGCAAGCCCCAAGCCAGGACACAGGCCCCTACCCCTCATGCCCATGCTCCAGCCCATACTGGCCCAGCCCCTACATGCCATCTAGACTGGAGTCCTAGAGGGAAACAACAGGTTGGGGACATCTCCAGGCCTGGGAGTGCCTTACCGAAGACCTAGGGAACCCAGAGCACACACCCACTGCCTGCTTGGGAGGACTCCCCACTGTGTTCAGGCCCAGCACCAGGCCCCAAGGCACAGCCTGGAGCCAAACAGAAGTCCCTGCAGATGGGGCAGTCTGGTGACACAACATAGGGGTACAGGATAAAATAGAAAACCACCTCCCTTTTGTCTTCTGGTCCCCTGGGGCTTCTTCCTTGTCTTCTCTCATCTCCGGACATTTGGGAGGATCTAGGGAGGAATGGCTCCCACCCTGCCTAATGAGGGATCCCTCCCCCTGCTGGCACTCACAGCCCACAGCACTGTGGGAGACACCGGGTAGCAGGCAGGCTCCAGTGGCTCCAGGGGACACCAGCCTCAGAGAAGGCAAGAGCATCTCTAGCCATCCTGCTTCTGCCCAGCTCTGCCATCTACAGAAGCCACATTTTTGGACCACTGGCTCCCCATCCTCAGGGAGGGGGTTCAGAGCACACCATTCCTGCCTGCCGCCCTCCCTGTTGTTCATTCAGTCTCCAGGGCCGGCTGGAAGGCGACCGCCTCCGCTGGTTTTCATAAGCAATCTTTATGACAATTGCTCTGTGACTGTTCCAGCAGTGACTATTTTCTCATTACAGAATTCATCCCACTGATAGCAGCTTCCAGCCTGAATTCCCAGGCCCATTTCCTGCCCTGCAGAGCAGCCGGTCAGCCAGGCAGGAGTCCCACTAGCTTGGGTCCCCCATGGCAGAAATCCTGGGAGGCTCTAAAATAATTCTCCTTGAGAAAGCTGTGAGGCGGCAGCAGTGGGAGGAACATTCTCTCTGTCCCTGAGAACTCATGCTTCCCAAGTGCCTGCTCCCAAATGCCTGCAGACTGGGGGACAGGAGTGGACATAGCTACCCGAGAAGGGGCATGAGGGTACCCAGCCTCCTGGCACTGACCTCCAGGGCCCCATTGTCGGTCCTTGTACCCGGTCACTAGATGCTCAGGAAGAAGGAAATCTGGATAGCAATGCCTTTCTCTCCCTGAAGGGGGCACACCTACCCACATTCAATCTGGAGGGTGGACTTGAAATCCCACCACCCCTTGTATCCCTCTGAGATTTAGATCATTGAGGATGGTACCCACCCAGCTCCAGGGAACCAGGAGTCTCCAAACGGTTTGTTCCCTGCCCTTGCTTTGTCTGGCTGGTGGGATTTTCTCCGAGATCCTAGTGGGTCTGTCTTGTGTGGTTTACTTCCGTAGGGTGCCCAGGAGGGGGGTCCCTAGGTTGAGGGCTGGACTAGGAACTAGCCTGACAGTTTGGAGTCCCATGGAAACTGCCCAACAGCACAGGGGCTCCATCATGGATGGCACAGTCCAGCCCCTATTCCCTCTACACACACACACACACACACACACACACACACACGCACACACACACACACACACACCCTGATCTACCTTAGCTCTCAGAGAGGGCCCTGTGGCAGCATGTGGTACCTCACCAGTTCATCACTGCCTTGGATGTAAAGAGTCTTATTTTACAATGTGAATAGTCTTTTTTTTTTTTTTTCCCGGTACTGGAGATTGAACTCAGGGGTACTCAACCACTGAGCCTCATCCCCAGCCCTATTTTGTGTTTTATGTAGAGACAGGGTCTCACTGAGTTGCTTAGCACCTCGCCATTGCTGAGACTGGCTTTGAACTCGCGATTCTCCTGTCTCAGCCTCCCTAAGTGCTGGGATTACAGGCTTGTGCCACCATGCCCAGCATGAATAGTCTTAATAAGGGCATTTCCTCTTTATTTTTTTGGTCAGTACTGGTGATTGAACCCGGGAGCACTTTACCACTGAGCTACATATCCAGTCCTTTTAAAAAATAATTTATTCTGGGCTGAGGTTGTGGCTCAGTGGTAGAGCACTTGCCTAGCTTGTGTGAGGCACTGGGTTTCATTATCAGCACCACATAAATAAATGAATAAAATAAAGATCCATCAATAACAACAAAAAAAAGAGCTATTAAAACATAATAATTTATTCTGAGATACTATCTTGCTAAATTGCTGAGGCTGGCCTCAAACCTGCAATCCTCCTGCCTGCCTCAGCCTCCAAAGTCACTGGGATTACAGGCATGAGTTCTCATGCCCGGTAGGAAATTCTTTAAATTTCTCAGTGAATACCTGAGAAGGTTCAGGGTGTGGATGAACTAGGAATGTGTGCAGAGATGATTCAGGCCAGCCCTCAATTCACAGATTTGGGACAGCAGATCCTCTCAGCCATGGGGACTAGGTCAACCATGGCTGAGGCTCTCATAAAAGGCCAAGTGTAGCTTTATGACTAACCACATCTGCAGTGCAGGTAATCACCAGGGAAGACTACCCCAGGGTTGACTGAGAAAGGACTCCTGAAGCCTGGAAGTGGCCATCAGACCTGGGTGGGGGACCTTGGCTAGTAGCGGGATTATTGACTTATTTGGTAGCATGAAGGGGAAGCTGACAGTGCTGGGGGGACAGGACAGTGACGCCAAGGTCCCTCAGCCCTGCATTCATCTCACTTACACAGGCTGGCAAGCCTCCTAGACCTCAGGCATGCCTCCATGACTGGCCAGGAAGGTATGAGAACCAGTGCCCCTGCACCCTCATCTCACATACGTCCTTTGTGTTATGGAGTAGCTGCTTCCAGAGTCGCTCTCATCTACCCTCAAACTGGGGCCAGACAGAGGCCCAGCCCAGCCCAGCTCCGTGTATGTGGCTGGGTCCAACGCCTCTCCTGTTTGTCACTCAAAGCTGCGGGCAGGGTGGTGAATCAGCAACAGTGCCCTGGTGGCTCTGTTAGATGACTGCAGGGAGCACAGAGGAGGGCCTAGAACTAGCTGGGGTTGGCGAGGAACCTTCTCAGAGGAGAGGATCCTGAGCCAAGTTTTGGAGGATATAGGTGAGGAGGGGGAGGCATGCTCAGGCAGAGGAAATGGCAAGGGTGGAAACAGGGAAGAAGGAAAGAGGATAGGATCTCAGGAACACTGAGTGCGGGTGAAAGGGTTGCCTGGGAAGCACTTCTGGCTGTTGCCGAGGAGGTGGGGCAGCTGGACCGGAGGAAAAGAAGGGGAGGATGGTCAGAGCACTCCACTGTTTGCATGGAGCAGGGCTGGAGGCCCCACTTCAGCTGCCTGCCTCACCTGTCTCCCGAGCCTCCCTGCAGCCCCCTGGCATGTCACTTTTGCTGAAATGTCACAGGAGATGCTGAGGGGCCTCCTTGGTCCCAGCTGGAGGGTTTCCATGACCTCACTGTCCCCGAGTGGGCCAAAAAAATAGAGGAGGCAGGAATGTAGCTGGGGGGTGAGTGTTTCAATGTCTAAATCGACTGAGACTGTGGGAATCTTCCTCATTTCTTAAATGCACATAAATGAAAAAAAACAAGTTGAACAATATTGGCCCTTTCTCAACTTTTCCTTCTGGTCCACACAATGGAGGCCATACCTGTAATGGCGAGTGTCCCGGATAGGCCTGTCTGGGCTCAGCTTGTCGCTTTCCAGCTGGTTGAAGGCATGCTGCCTGTAGGGGTCTTCTCCGGCCTTCAGCTGCTTGGCGGACAAGTAAGCCTTCTCATCAAAGCCTTTTGATGGTGTTCCTGTCACCTGAGACAAAGGTCAGCATCAGAGGGGGTACCGGCAGGAGGGTTCCACCGTGTGTTGGGTGCTTAGTATGCCTAGGTGTTAGGCAACTGTTTACCTCATTTGTACCTTACGCTGGCTCTTCCCCATTGTATAGATGAGGAAACTGAAGCTGAAGAGATTTTTTTTAAGTGCCCCAGATGAGAGCTACTAATAGGTCATTCTGAGTCTAAAATTCACACTCTCAACCAAAGCTCTGTAGAAAGGATGGGTTTTGGAGGGCACCAGCCTCACAAGACGAGGTGTCCTAAGAGCACTAGAAACCGGAATGGAGATTGCCAAGCACATTTCAGATTGACCCTCTCCTGGGGATTAATATGGGCCTGACACTGGCACAGAGGAGGTGCTCCATCAGTAACACCCCAGGACTTGGACAAGCTGCTGTAGACAGAACCGCCCATAAGGACAAGCAAGCCCCCACAGGCTAATGCTGGAGCCACCAGAACTCAATCACATGATGCAGCTCCTCTGGGACTTCTGCTTGCTACTGAAGAGGTCCCACATCAGATTCACTGGGTCACTGGCATTAAGTGCTGGGGAATGATGGATGACAGATGCCACAGCCCAGCCTCTCCCTCCTTAGCCACACCCTACTCTGTGCTTCCAGAGTCCCCAGTGAGAGACACTAGGGAAATACATATCAGAGATGAATGGCTGGATGAATGCATCTTGACATCTTATTACTGGAACCAAACTTCTGGCCAGATGTTCCCCAGAGTGCCACAAAATATCATCAATTGTGAGTGCATTCCAACTCCAACCCTCTGCTCAATCAGCAGCCATGGGCAGGAGCTCTGGGTCCCTGGGAAGCAGGAAGGAAAGTTAGAATTTTCCATTCACAGAATCCTAGCATCAGGACTCTATCACAGGCCTAGTCCTAGAGGAATGATCCAGCAAGGCAGCTGGGCGTGTTGGAGAGGGGACCCCTGAGTGGGGTGATACTGGGGAGTCCTACTAGCAGCTCAGAGTCTCCATGTCCCTTTAGAGCCTCACCCCCCACCAAACTTTCTTGGCCAGGAATGTTAAGGGTCTCGGGAGCTTCAACCTCCTGGACTGAGGCTACTCTACAGGGCTGTAATTTTTTCAGTTGGCCTCTTGGTTGGACAACCTGTGGGGAGCTTCCTGAGAACAGATCCTGAGAGACCTTATGTCCATGGGCCTGGCCCCATGCTAGCCACAGATGCTCAGGGTGTATGTGCTCAGAGAGTGACACAGGTGCAGATGTCACCCTGTAATATTCCGAGTTGGTGTCAAGCCAGGGAATGAGCAGATGGGGCAGAGCCCCGCCCCCCATGGCCTCCAAATCCATTTCAGGAAAGTCAGGAGGGAGCAAAGGAGGGAGAGAGAGAGGGAGAAGAATGTTCTGGCTTGAGCCCTGGATTGCTAGAAGAATCCAAGCTGTACAACTCAGAGAGTGAGACAGGAGAGTGTTCCTTTGTGTCCCTCCCACCTGGGACAATAATAGTGCTAGTGCTGTCCCCACCCTTCCTCCCAACCTGGGTCAGGAGAATGGAAATAAGCCTTCATTTAATGGCTGAGGAGCTAAAATTAAAGAAAAACTGCAGAGGGATCAGTTTTTGAAGCTCCCAAAGGGAGTGTATATTACTTCATTATCTTACAAGTCAACTGTGGGAAATAACCATGTTTATTTATTTAGGACTTATGGCCACTCTGTGGGTTCAGAAAACCTCTGAGTCCTCATCCCTACTCACCACTGTGCAACAGACACTGGAGGAGAGCCACCCATCCCCCAGGCGCTGGGGCACCCTCCCGCATTCATTCATTTGGATCAACTGAGCATCCGTTCATTGATTCAGGAATGGTTGAACTCAGGCACTCCCTCACTCATTCATTCAACAAAGCTCTGTTAAGCTCCACCTATGTGCTCGGAAGTGGGAGGAATACTTCTAGGACTGTTCCTCAGTCGGCCACCTTCACACACCTCACTCACAACTTCCTCAGGCCACAGAGAATGTTGTAGAAGAACGTCTGCTCATGCCCCGGCTCTCTAGAGAAGGCTCTGTCTAATGGAGTCAGACAGGCTCAGAGGTGCCATCAGGAAAAGTCTATAGCTCCCTCTCACGGGCTCAGATCCTTAGAGAGGCCCAACACTCCTCTGGGTGGACCAGGGTCTGTGGTGAGACACTTCCGCTGTGGGACAATTTGTGAAGCCGGTGCTATGGAAACACCAGACCCACTCCCTTCCAGAGGTCTCAGCTCTTCTTCCATGGTGACCCAGCCACCCCTTGGGTTTGGAGCTGAAATATCAGTTGGCCCTGAGTCAGCCAAGAGGACAGACTGAGGGTGGGTGGGATGTAGCTCGGGGAAATGTCATCCTCCCTCCTCAGCCCCTCCCCAGCCTCGTCCAACCACCACCCAGAGCCCTTTACCTGATGTCTCAGTGCCAATTCACATACCAGACCCTAACTCAGGCTCCCTCAGGCTGTAGAACTCCTGCTTTTGCTTTCAGTTCCCTTCTTTGATCTTTGAGGTCTCTGAGTGTCCCATGGATGCCTCTAACTCAGTATCTCAAAACAAAGTCCCCACTTGTCCCCAAGCAGCTGCTTCTGCAGAGATGGACAGTTCCAACACTGTCCTTCAGGCTACAAACCAAGGTCATCCTTGATGCCCTCTCCAGGATCTGCAGCCTGACTCAGGCCTCTGCCTTGAGTATTCCCAGGTGGTACTCCATGGATATACCACTAGTATTCACTCAACAAATATTTATTGGAAATCCACTATGGGCAGGCACTGTCAAGAGGCTAGGAATACAGAAATTAAAAAAACAGGGTGACCCCGAGAGGAGGAGCCTAGGAATCTGGCCCCTTCCTTGCCCATCCCATGCCAAGCATAGTGATGGAGGGTCAGGAAGAAACCCCCACCTCAAGCTTAGAGCACAGCAGCTGGAGATTTGACCCCAGAACCTCACCCCGCCCCAGCCAGCAGGGGAAATGACTAGTGAATGTTGTTTTCCTTCTGCCCCCTTCTAAAAAGGAATGGAGAACTGCTGTCTCATTTTTCCATTCATGTTGCTAACTGAGCATGGCAGGGATGAGGAAATAAATGTGTCATCTGGCCCTGGGCTGCAGGACCATCAGGAGCGATAGCTGGATCAGGTGGAGACTAGAGATCCTGGGTGTGGAGACTAGAGATCCTGGGGGTGGAGACTAGAGATCCTGGGGGTGGAGACTAGAGATCCTGAGGGTGGAGACTAGAGATCCTGGGGGTGGAGACTAGAGATCCTGGGGGTGGAGACTAGAGATCCTGGGGGTGGAGACTAGAGATCCTGGGGGTGGAGACTAGAGATCCTGGGGGTGGAGACTAGAGATCCTGGGGGTGGAGACTAGAGATCCTGGGGGTGGAGACTAGAGATCCTGGGGGTGGAGCCCTTTCTGCAGTGGGTGAGGCACCGTGGCTGTCTGCGGAATCCTCATGTCAGGCTGGGGCATCTGTGACATGCACGGGCACTGCTCTCTCCTCTTATTTTGCTAGGAGGTTGAGTTGCTCATCTGTGAGCCCCCAGCACCTGGCACATGGTAGGTAACTCAGCAGGTGTTTCTTGAATAAAGAAATGGATGAATGAATGAATGAATATCTAAATATTGTCCCTGCTCTCAAATTACTATATCAGGGAGAAACCAACAGCAAACAGACGAGATCCTCCAAAACATCACATGCCCTTCAGTGACCTCGCCTCAGAGAGTACAAGCCCTGGACTCACGGTGGCCCGGGTGACAGGGTGTCCTGTCACCCTGCTGGACTCGACCTCCACTGTTCTCTTTCTTGCTCTGCTCTAGCTACACAGGCCTCCTTACTGTTTTTTGAGCCCCCCAGGTACTGTCTCCTTAGCTCTCTGTTCCTTCTGCCTTCCTTCTGGAAGGTTCTCCGCCCAGATGTCTGCATGGCTTACTTTTTCACCTCCTGCAGGGCTCTGCTCAGTCACTGCCTTCTCCATGAACCTCCACAACAACTTGACCTCCACCTTCACTGTTTCATTTTTCCTATGGCACTTGTCCCCAACTGATATGCTGCTTGTATTTTAGCTACTGATTTTATCTTTTTGGCTACCTTTTGGTGCAAGAGTATAAGTGTCACAGAGTAGGGATTGTCTGCTTTTTTAATACTGGATCCCAAAGCCCATGACAATGTCTGGGCGATCACAGGCCCTTGAAGACAATGGTCAGTGAACGAGTGAGTGATGGGTGATTGTAACCCCTGCCCAACACACACACGTGTCCAAACCCAACACTTGAACCTGAGGTGGCTCAAGCAGGTGACAGGGTAGCTTTTGCTTGCCTTAGGGATATTCTCCTCCCTCTCCTGGCAAAACTGTCATTTATTGTCCCCCACCCTGCCAACATCCTACGCACTCCCACAGGAGTGAGCACCAGACTGGGGCCAAGCCAGTCTTATCACTGGGCATCTAGACACAGCCACTGGTTCAGGAATGGTCATTAAATTCAATCTGGGCCAATCAGAATCTTCCGTGAAGCCGGGTGCGGTGGCGCATACCTGTAATCCCAGCACTTTGGGAGGCTGAGACAGGAGAATAGTGAGTTCAAAGCCAGCCTCAGCAATGGCGAGCCGCTAAGCAACTCAGTGAGACCCTGTCTCTACATAAAACACAAAATAGGGCTGGGGATGTGGGTCAGAGGTCGAGTGCCCCTGAATTCAATCCTCGGTATCCCCCGCCAAAAAAAAGAATCTTCTCTGAGGCTTTTCTATATGATGAGCTCTTTTCATCAACTCTGCTAAATTTAGGAAATGAGGATCTTCTTGTCCCTCACATGGGGAAATCTTGTCTGGAGAATGAAATCAAGAAGAAACAATAAGAACCAAGAGATGGGAAGAGCAAGCTCTGACAATATCGTATGGGTCCTTAGAGTCGAGTCGTCTCTCTCTCAACCTCTCCATCTCTCCACCTACCTACATATTTAAATCAATTTTTCTTCCTTTCTTTCCTTCCTTTTTCTCTTTCTCCCTCCCTCTCTGTTTTTTTTTTCCTCCTTATAAAACTAGTTTGAGTTGGATGTCCTGCTCCAGTAACCAAAAGCTCAGAGATATTAGTTCTTTAGTCCTTTTAATAAATAGAAAACCATTCTCCAAAAGTAGAAACACAAGACCCAGCAAATGAGCATGGATGGCGAGGGCAATGGCCCAGTGCAGGGGGAGCCATCCACTCTGGGCTGTCTGGCTGGTCTCTGGATTTGGCCCACCCACTGGAGTCCAGGCCCCAGTGGGACATTTCCAGCGCTCCCAGGTGGGCTGGGCTGTGTTCAGGCCTTGAGGTGGGGGTACCATCTGGACCCTGCTGAAGAGCTCCTGTGTTGCCATGGTGAGGAATGAGCACTGGGAGCTGGTGAGTGACAGCCTGATGAGCCTCCCACATCCTTCCAGCCCCCTGCAGAGAGTTCTTGGCTGAAGTTTAGGCTATGACTCCCTCCCTGGGGTTCATCCTTTTAGGGAGCGACAAATCCAGCACCTTCCGCATCCAATAAGGTCAGTCACATCTAACACTGTTTAAGTTAAAACAATGACTGGGATCTATAAAATAGGAAGAATTCTCATCTTGGAGAGTTGGGGGGTTTTTTTGGTTTTTTGTTTTTTTTTAGTCCATCATTTGATTAAACTTTGAGACTTGCTTCAGTTTTTTTCCTGCTAGATTTGCTTATTGCTTCTTGGCCTGCTAAATTTAGGAAACAAACAGCAAAGGGGAAGATTTAAAATAAAAAAGGAAAATATTTTCCATGTCATTTTTGTCAAGAACAGTTCAACCCCAATCCCCAAGCCTTGTAAACTTTCTCTTAAAACATATACATACTGCTAAATTTTAGATTTAAACAACTCCAACTCCTTTTAAATAATTGCTGCCCAATTTCCTTTTACTGCCAGTAAAACAGGTACCTGCTGGGTTTGCCTTTCACTAAATTTCAATGATACTGCAAATAAAAAGGCTTTGGCTCTACTTTATGGATGGCTTCTGACTTTTTTTCTGAGTTTGCTATAAACCAGAAACACCTGGTGAACAAAATGTGCTTCCCAGCCACTTCCCCCTCCCCTGGGAGCAAAAATCTCATCTGATGCTGTGTCCCAAGCTGAAAGCCTGTCATTCATTACAAGAACTTGGAAGCGGAACACGTGATTCAAGTTCTCTGAGCGCAAGGTCTCAGCTCTCCCAAATGAAAAGCCGGGTCCCCAGGGACTTCCTGGGACCTGCCAGTGCCCTCATCCAACCAAACAAGATGTTGTGGTGGCAAAGGGCCATGATCTTCAGGGTGGGCATAGAAGGCCCCTGAGTAGGGTGTCAAGGGTCCTTGAGGGGCCTGCCCCACATGTGTCCCCACTTTCCATTCCCCATTGCCTCAGAAGCAGCCATTACAGTGGCAACCAATCTGGGCTCTGAAATCTGATGGCCTTGGGGTGGGATGCCAGTTCTTACTGTTCTCTGACCTTGGAGTTACTTACCCTTTCTGAGTGTGCTTTTTCATCTGGAATGAGAGAAATTAAATATCACTTAGCAAAGGCCTGGCCCATACACTGTAATCTTTATTACTAATTATTATTGCCTTGCCTGTCTTTTTTTTTTTTTTGGTACCAGGGATTGAACTCAGGGGTACTTGACCACTGAGTCACATCCTCAGCTCTATTTTTGTATTTTATTTAGAGACAGGGTCTCACTGAGTTGCTTAGTGCCTCACTTTTGCTGAGGCTGGCTTTGAATTCATGATCCTCCTGCCTCAGCCTCTCAAGCCACTGGGATTACTGGTATATGCCACAGGCCTAGCATCTTGCCTGTCTTTTTATCAATGGTTCTTAGCCTTGGCTGCACCTTCAAAGAAGCTGGGAAGATTTTTAAAATTCTGATATCCAGGCCATACTGAAGACCAATTCAACCAGAGTCACTGGGGGAGGCAGGGAGATAAGTATCAGGTGTTCTGAACACTCTCCAGGTAATTCCAGTGTGATACAAAGGCCAAGGGCAGATGCATGATGGTGGCAGATGGGCAGGCATAGCTGCTGAAATCAGCAGGATCTTGGAGTTCAGAGGGACCTTTGAGGCTATCTCCTCGGACCCTCCTTCCTAGCAAGCCTCTCCATGAGTTTGGCTTTTGGCCTCTGTTCTGTTCTGGAGCTTCACCATCAGCAGAGTCAACCGCAACTTAGCTTGAGCCTAGTTACTATGGAAACCCTCTGCCTTGCAGCACTTATGTCCCACAGGCCTGGGAGGCTGTAGTTCAATTGCATATCAAGGGGCTGCTTGGGGACATCCACCAAGTGCCGCCAGTCAGGTTTCCCACCACATGCTAATATCACTCCTCCAGGGGTGCTGAGGACCACACAGGTCTATGACACCTAGTGGTTTCACCTAGAAAGGGTTCTTGAGGTCTTATAAGTACCAGCAGTTCTAGTGGTCTCACCAAGAAAGTTGGAGGAGACCCATTGCCCATTTCTTTAGGGATCCAAGCCAACCAGTGTCCTCTATCCAAGGCTGGGTCAAGGCATCAAGCCACCACTCTAGACAGTCTCTACTCAGATCCAGCAGGTCCAAGGAGCGTTCCAGGTCTCTGTTTCTCACCTCTGCCTAGCCCATTCTGGTGGGAATGGTGGGATTCCAAGAGTTGTTGGAGATTTTTGGTGAAAGAGCTCATTTTCCACCTGCATATCAGTTTATCCAGCTTCGGATATGCCTGTGTGTGTGAAGGGTACCAGAATCCTGCCTTACTTTCCAAGCTGCTGCAGCTGAAGCCCAGGGGAAGAGGCAAATTGGGGCCATACTGACTTCATTGAGGGTCTACTGAGCACTAGGTGCTATGATAGGTGTTTATTTCCATTTCTAAATACTTCTCTAAAATAGGTGTTCTTAGTCATACTTTATGGAAGAGAAAACTGAGACCCAAAAAGGTGCAATAACATGCTCAAGGTCACACAGCAACTGAGTGATTGGGCTGGAACTGGAATGGAGGCTGTGGCTACAGAGCCCAGCACAAAGCCTTCTCTGTGCCTTCAGACGGCATTTCGGCTCAAATGTGCCCAGTATTCCTTTCCAACTCTGAGTCCCTTTGCTTTAGGACAGACCAGCTTCTGGTGCCCAGTGCCAACCCAAGCCCTGACAAGTGAGGTTGGAGCCTGGCTCCCTCCTCAGCTCAAGGATCAGAGCATCAGTTCATGGCTCCGATGAGGACTTGCTCAATGCTGTCACCTCTGAGCCTGCACACAGGCTTGGAAACACTGCTCTGCTTAAGTGGCTCAAAAGATCATGGAATAAAGAAAAAAATACAAGAGTTTGTTTTACTCAAACCAGACCAGCATACAACCCATCTTTCCTGAATCAGCTTGGGCCCTCCTGGTTCTTCTCAGCTAGGGACACCCTCAGGGTCCTGACAACCCTCACCACAGCTACATCAAAGGGGAGACAAAGCCAATTCCTGCTTAGGGTCTTTTCCGTCCAGTCATACTGATCCCCCAAACAATGCAGCCACACTCTGTGAGAGAGGAAGGCAAGCAGAAAGAACTGGGCAAGCTCAGGGCTCCCCGGACCCCAACAAATATCCCTTTATCCAATGTTTGGTGCAGGTCAGCACCTGCTGTACTGTAAGTCACAGGTGCTAAGGGCCACGGTCAGCATGCTATCCTTGCGCGTAAGGTGTCTCACAGTCAGAAGCTATTAAACTTGGACCTGCCAGACATTAACTAGAAAAATAGATGCAATAATGGGCCATGTAATCCACACAACATGCAGCGTGATTGTTGTAGGAGTGGTGACAACAGGTTAGGACCAGCTAAGCCAATTTAGGGGGGATCCAATTCAGCCCCCTAAAACTCAGCAAGGCCCTGCTCACCAGCCAGTCATCTCAATTCAACACTTTTCAGACAAAGAGCCAAGTCAGAAGAGTGGCTGATGTGGCACAGTATAGACTCACGGGGCAAATCCAGAAGTACATTGCCCATGGTTTGTAAAGGATGAGGTTACACTTCTCACGAAAATGTGCACCGAAAGGATAGAACATGGGCTGAGTCGTGGCTCAGTGGTAGAGCGCTTGCCTGGCATGTGTGAGGCACTGGGTTCTATCCTCAGCACCACATATAAATAAATAAATAAAATAAAAAGATCCATCAACAACTAATAAAAATGTTAAAAAAAAAAAAAAAGGATAGGACAAACTTTTTGAATCAGATGAAGCAGAAAGAGAAAAGGGAAAGGGGAAAAACTTGGGGAAAAGCAGCTCACCTCCTGGGATTCCCTTTGGGACTCTGCTGTGGTCTGTGGCCCCCCCCCCCCAAAATTTATGTTGAAATTTAATCCTCTTTGTTGTGATAGTAGGAGGTGGGGCCTTTTGGGAAGTGATGAAGCCCTGTAAATAGATTAATGTCTTACAAAAGAAGCTTCAGAAAGAAGCTTCTATCTCCTACCATCTTCTATCTAATACCATGTGGGGGGACACAGCACTCATGCCCTGGGAAAGGGAAGCAACAGGGTGCCATCTTGGAAGCAGAGAGAGCCGCCTTCATGATATACCAAGCCTACCAGTGCCTTGATCTTGGACTTCCCAGCCTTCAGAGCTGTGAGAATAAGTTCCTGTTGTTTATCAGCCACTCAGTCTAGGCTATTCTGTTGTAGCAGCCACAGACAAAGACAGGGGCCACTGCTAGTGCACGTAACACTTGTCCCCTCAAGAGGACCATGCTCCTGGACTGGCACCTCCCCTCTCCCTGTAGCCCAGCATTTTATCTAGTTTCAATATACAAATTGGCTGTAAAATCTGGAAACAGGGATAATACATATATTTGAACAAATAAAACTCTTTTGATTACTTATGGGACATACTAAAGGTACAGTTTTATACGATGAGAAATCCAAGACATAAATTTTCACGGGTGCACCCATGTAGGCATGAATGAACACACAGCGCTCTTGGCAGTTTTGCACAGGCACTGAACCAAACATTGTTCGTGAGCTACAACACATGCCATGTATTATAACATCATCTAAATAAAGTGCTTATTATGTGTGTTTATCCCTGTTTTCCTTTATGGCCACCCACCCTGTAGTTAAACAGATCTGAAAAAGGGAAGACTCAGCTTCTTCTTAAAAAAGACTCCGGAATGCAAAAAGATGTAGATTCTCTTTGACTTAATATACGAATTCAATGCAATCTTGATCAAATGACAACTGTGTGGGAGGGGAGGTTCAGCTGGAAGAGTTTAACCATGAGAGAACAATCAGTGGAAATCTGAAAACAATTAAAAATTGGGAAATAGACCCGCCAGATATTAAGACGTAATATAATATTACAGGTTTTATATAGCAGAATTTTTATGGCAGGTATAAACCAAATGAATCAATTGGAGAAAATAGGTCAGAAATAGACCCATATACATATGCAGAGTTGGCATGAGCTATAGCTGCATTTCAAATGGCCCTGCAGAGGGAGGGATGTGCTACTCAGTGAACAATGTTGGGAAAAGTGACTGGACAATGTGGAAATAAATAAAGCTGAACTCATTTCTTAAATCGGAATAAATCCCAAGTGGTTCAAAAATTTAAATTTGAAAAAGGAAACAAGAAGTACAAGGAAAAAATTCGTTTTTGTTTTTGTTTTCCAGTCTTGGACATGAAGACCAAATGCTATAAAAGAAAATACTACATAACAGCTGGGAATGAAGGCACATGCCTGTTATCCCAGCTACTCAAAAGGCTGAGGCAGGTCTGGGATTGTGGCTTAGTGGTAGAGCGCTTGCCTTGCATGTGGGAGGCACTGGGTTTGATCCTCAGCACCGCCCGCATATAAATAAATGAATAAATAAAGGTCAATCAACAAATAAAACAAAAAAAAATTTAAAAAAAAAGGCTGAGGCAGAAGTTTGAGGTCAGCCTAGACAACTTAGAAAGACATTCACTTAAAATAAAATAAATAGGGCTGGGGATGTGGCTCAGAGGTAGATCACTTGCCTACCATGAGCAAAGCCCTGGGGTTCAATCCCCAATACTCCCCACATCAAAAAAAATTAACATTTTATAAGGCAAAAATGTCACAAAGTCAAATACAAACCACACTGGGAAAAAATGCTAGCCAAATGATCTAAGAAGAAAGGATTAACTTCTTTAATATACAAAAAGCTCTTATAAACCAATAAGAAAAGGACCAATTCAAAAGAAACATACACATAAAGTATATGAAGAAGCAGTTAGCAGAAAAATGAAATGCAAATGGCCAGTACTTTATACCCAAAGGACTTAAAATCGGCACACTACAGTGATACAGCCACATCAATGTTTATAGCAGCTCAATTCACAATGGCTAAGCTATGGAACCAACCTAGATGCCCTTTAACAGATGAATAAATAAAATGATAAAGAAAATGTGGTATACATACACAATGGAATATTACTCAGTCATAAAGAAGAATGAAATTATGGAATTTTCTGGTAAATGGATGGAAATGAAGACTATCATGCTAAGTGAAATAAGCCAATCCCAAAATAACCAAAGGCCAAATGTTCTCTCTGATATGCAGATGCTGGCGCATAATGGAGGCTGGTAGAAGTTCATTGGATTAGGTAAAATGCGATGAAAGGAAAAAAGGGAGATGGGAATGAGAAAGACATAGAATGAATTGGACATACTTTCCTATGTTCATATATGAACACACAACCAATGAAACTCCACATCATGTACAAACACAAGAATGGGATCCTAATTAGAATAAGTTATACTCCATGTATGTATAATACATCAAAATACACTCTACTGTCATCTATATCTAAAAAAAAATGCAAAAAAAAGATGTTCAATGTCATTGATTATTAAATAGGTGCTAATTAAAACAAGATATAATTTCTTGTTAGTTCATCTGGCAAAGTTTAAGAATAATATCAATGAATAGAATTTTGACAGCTGTAGGGACTGGGGCTGTGGCTCAGTGGTAGAGCGCTTGCCTCCCATACATGGGGCCCTGAGTTCAATCCTTACCACCACATACAAAGCAATAAAATAAAGACATTGTGTCCATCTACAACTAAAAAAATATTAAAAAAAAAAAAAGAATTTTGACAGCTGTAAAAACAGAAGTTCTTATACACTGGTTGATAATAAATTGGTACAATTGTGATAGAAGGCTGTTTAGCTACATTAGCTCTTTAAATAACAACTCTTTGGCTTAGTAGAAGCTCTGTTTTTAGGTTAAAATACACCTGCTTTTCCCGATATGGCCTCATTATCCACCTGTGTTCTCAGGAGTCCCTCTGAGTCTGCCTTAGCCCTGGTTCCGATGATAGATTACATGAGCATCTTACATTTCTAGGCATTAACCCTACAATTAAACTGGCACAGTACAGGAAATGTGCAAGTATTGTGACTGCAGCATTCTTTGTAATAGAAAATGCTGGAAAACGTGTCTATCAATAGAGGCTGATTAAGTAAATTATGGGTTTTCCTTAAGTTAGAATTCTAAATGAGTGTTAGAAGGAATAAGTTAGTTATATGTAGTGTGGTTCATTTTGTATAAACAGTTTTCATAAATATATGCATATATCTGGAAAAATACACAGCAAACTGCCCAACAGTGGTAATCTCTGGAAAGTGGCATGGGAATGAGATGGGGAAACTGAAGAATTACACTATTCACTTTATACAAGGCAGACTTTTAAAATAAATAAAATTTTTTTTATAATTTTTTTTAATGAATGTTAATAGCTGGGTGCATTGGCACAAGCCTGTAAGCCCAGCAACTCTGGAGGCTAAGGCAGGAGATTGGAAGTTTGAGGCCAGCCTTAGCAACTTAGCAAGGCCCTAAGCAATTTATTTTTTAGGTTAAAATACACAAAATAAAAAAGGGCTAGAGATGCAGTTCAGTGACAAAGTGCCTCTGATTTCAATCACTAATACCCCACCCCAAAAAGAATGTTAACTCCTCTCTACCTGAGATAATAGGGCCAAGCTAATTAGTGTCACGACTGACATCATCACCCTGGGAGTAAGTCTCAAGGATGAGCTAACCATGAAAGGTACACCTTTCCTCAGCTGCAACACTTGAGGATAGAGGAATCATCCCAGAAGCTGCTCCTGGTGGCCGGGAGGGGATGGGGTGGAGGCAGGAGGGCAGCAGATGGAGGGTGAAGTGTGCTGTGGGGGTGGCAACACTTTTGCAGGTGAATTCATCCTTCAGGTGAGGCTTAGAGACACAACTTGACTTTTCCTGAAGCTCAGTCTCAACAACTGAAAATGGTGGGGAGGAACCAAGTCTGTGTGCACGCCTATGCTCACTGCGAGCACTAATCCACCTGGCCAAGTTATGGCATCACCCTAAGTGCACACCTGTGAATGAATGGATAAAGAAAATGTGGCCTATTTACACAATGGAATACCATTCAACCTTTAAAAAGGAAGAAACAGTCAATTCTGTCATTTGCAACAGCGTGGATAGAACTGGAGAACATTCTATGGGTGTTGGAGGGAATAGGGAGATGATAATCTAAGGGTGTAAAGCTTCAGATATGATACATAAGTCTGAAGATCTGTTGCACAGTATGTTAGATTGGCTAAGAGCTGAGTGTTGTATGTTTCCATATCTGGGAAGGTAGGTCTGCAATGTCCCCATCACGGAATATGTCAAATGTTTGAGGTGATGGATGGACAGCTTGGCTTGATTTTTTCATTCCATATTGCATTAAAAAATCATAGCATCACTTTGCATCCCATAAATATGTATAATACGTCAATTATTAACAACGACAATAACAATAATAAACAGTGAGGCGGGGTTAAGAAGCCAAGCCCCCGTCAAGGGTAACTGACCTCAGCCGGGCGCGGTGGCTCACGCTTGTAATCCCAGCACTTAGGGAGGCTGAGACAGGAGAATCGCGAGTTCAAAGCCAGCCTCAGCAATGGCGAGGCACTAAGCAACTCCGTGAGACCCTGTCTCTACATAAAACACAAAATAGGGCTGGGGATGTGGCTCAGGGGTCAAGTGCCCCTGAGTTCAATCCCCGGTACCAAAAAAAAAAAAAAGGGTAACTGGCCTCACCTGTATTTGCAGACTGTAACCACAGAAGGACACCCTGAAGAAGTTGGTTGTTAGGTACATGGGTGATTGGTGCCATTTCCTTCTTACTTTGTCCATTTGCAATACTTTTTTAAAAAAAATACCTATCTAAAGCACCTGATGTTGAGTGCTTAATTTAGTAACTTAGCCAAAGGGGGCAGGCAGGCGGAGGAGAGCTGAAAGGGCTGTGGGTCAGGTCCCTCAGGCTAATCCACAAGCCATCTGCAGCACAGGGTGACTTAATCTGAGCACAGCAGTTTCCACTACTGCAAAAAGGAGGTAATGACAGCTCCTGGGGGCATCAGGCAGTTAAGTGAAATCCTCCCATCCAGTCCTCCAAAGGGCCTCCCTAAAGTATTGTATAGCCGGAGGGTGTTCTGCAAGATGGTCTCTAAGGCCTCTTCCACCTTGACCAGTAAATGGCCTGTAACACACCTGCTCATCCCCTCAGTGTTCCATGCAGTTTTATTGCAGATCAGGAGCAAATGCCAAAACAGTGAGGCCTAGGTCTGTGGTGGAGGCCACTGAGGAGCTGAGAGCTTCTCTGCACGGAGGTGTGCGCTTATGCCCCAGAGACCTCTGCGCTGGGGGAGCTGGAGGACAGGCAGCAGCTCTGATGAAGGGTCATCAAAATGGTACTTGCTCCCTGGGGAGGGGGGGAGGTGCTTGAGATTCAGACAAGAGGTAAAAGTACACACCATCTCTAGAATGGGGAAGCTCCAGGAAGCCCCCCTGGAGGTTCCTGTCAAGTGCGTGAGCTAGGCAAATGGGCATGTTGGCTTTGGGTCCAGGAGGGACAAAAATGTGTGTCTTATTGTGGTTGAAAAGTCCTCTGGAGAATGACATTGTGGGTTAATGGGGGATAGTGCTTTCCTTCATTACCGAGTATCTTTGAATATTGCACTAAATTGGTTTTAAGCCACTATAATGGTTATTAAATTGGTCCCCTTTTGGAAAACAGTCTGGCAGTACATTTTTAGTGCTATATCCTTTGGGACATGATCTTTTCTATTTTCTTTTGTCTACTCTCTCCCCCTAGCCATGGCAGGGTGCACCAAATCTCCCACATACCCAGAAGATTTTAACTCCAGAAACAGGGAGTGACATGTATAAATATGTCCTCTTACTTGGGATTCATAAACAAAAATTAGGCACAAAGATGTTCACAATAGTCTTATTTATGAGAATAAAGATTTGAAAACATTCTGAATGTCAATAGCAGAGAAAAGAGTAAGTCCATTATGTTCTGTTGACTAAGTGGAGTATTTGACAACCATTTTCAATATTTGCTGCAGGCTGTGGAGAAATGAGAAGGGTATTTATCAAAAACAAAAAACAAAAAACAAAAAAAAACCTGTAATCCCAGCTACTTAGAGGCTGAGGCAGGAGGACTGCAAAGTTCAAAGTCAGCCTGGGCAATTTAGAGAGACCCTATCCTCAAAAACCAAAAAGGACTGGGATATAGTTCAGTGGTGGGGCACTTATGTAGCCATGCATGAGGCCCTGAGTTCAATTCTCAGTACTATACGAAGAAAGCAAGGAAGAAAGGAAGGAAATTAGGATCTTAAAGACATATTCCTATGTTCATTACAGCATTGATGGACAACTCCAGTGTCCACCAACAGATGAATGGATAAATCGGGTGTGGTGGCACACACCTGTAATCCCACCTACTCTGGAGGTTAAGGCAAGAGAATCTCAAATTCAAGGCCAGTCTAAGCACCTTAGCAAGACCCTATCTCAAAAGAAAAATTAAAAGGACTGGGGATGTAGCTTAGCTGAGAGCACCCCCGGGAGTTCAATTCCCAGTACCCCCCCCAAAAAAGACAAAAATGTGGTATGCACATACAATTCAGCCTTTAAAAAAAGGAATCTAGGCTAGGGATGTGGCTCAGTGGTAAAATGTTTGCCTGGCATGAGTTAGGCCTGCATTCTATCCCCAGTACCAGAAAAGAAAAGAAAGAGGAGCTGGGGATGTGGCTCAGCTGTGGAGCGCTTGCCTCACATGTGGGAGGCACTGGGTTCGATCCTCAGCACTGTATATAAATAAATGAAGAAATAAAAGTCAATCAACAACTAAAAAAAATTCAAAAAAAGAAAGAAAGAAATCTCCTCATTTGTAAAACACGGGTGAGCCGTGAAGACGTTATGCTTAATGAAATAAGCCAATCAGGGCTGGGATTGCAGCTCAGTGGTAGAGCGCTTTCCTCGCATGTGTGAGGCCCTGGGTTTGATCCTCAGCACCACATATAAAGCAATAAAATAAAAAAAAAATTGTGTCCATCTACAACTAAAAAAAATTAAAAAAAAAAAAAGAAAGAAAGAAATAAGCCAATCACAGAAAAACAAGCACTGCATAATCCCATGTACAGGAGGCATCCAGAATGTCAAATTTACAGACATCAAAGTATCAAATTCACGGTTTCCTTGGGGTAAGGGTATGAGAGTACAGAGTTCACAATCTACAGGCATGAAGTTGCAGTCAAGCAAGATGAATAGGCTCTAGAGATCTGCTGCACCACACTGTCAACAGTAACGTACTGTACATTTTGAAATGTGTTTACAGGATAGATCTCATGTCAAACATTCTTAATAAAATAAAGTCAAATAAAATAGAAAACAATATATGTGGAATATAAAGACCTACATCTTCCCATGCATCAGCATGTGACCTACTGGAAGTTCCTTAAATTTTCTGACCCTCCATCTCTTCATTTATAAAACTAAATCATAATATGAACCTAGGAGAATGCATTATAATTATTAAACATAATGTAGAAGGGTTGGGGTAGAACACATGCTTAGCATACTTGAGGCCCTGGATTCAATCCAGAGCACAGCAAATAAATAAATTAATGAATGAATGTAGAAATAATTTTTTTCTAGAAATGAATTTTTAACATGTAAAGATGTTCAGCATGCACAGTTAAATTGGGGGAAAAACAAACTACAAATTAATAAGTGCACTGTGATTTCATTTTTGTTTATCTGGATGTTTTCATTTATCTTAATGAATAATTATTACCTGTGGCAAGAAAAAATAACATTAACAAAATTAATTCTGAAAATTCTGTAGCAGCACAGAAAACTGCCTGCAGAATAATGGGAGGAGAGGGCAGGGTACAAATAATACCTACTCTGTGATTGCAGTTATGTAAAACTTATAGACCTTGACAAGAAAGGCCTGGTGAAAAGTAAAACTGATTTATTATAGGGACATGATGGGTGATTTTCTGTCCTTTTTAGTGGTTATTATTTTTGTAGGATTTTTATTTTTTAAGTGTGTGTTTGTGGGGTGGGAGGAGAACCTTTCTGAAGCCTCTGCCATCCCTGGCATGCTGTCTCTATGGTGAGGAAGGCTGTTTCCTTTTTTTTAGTAATTTATTTATTTTTTTGGACTAGAGGTTGAACCCAAGTGTGCTTAACCACTGAGCCACATCCCCAACCCTTTTTTATTTTTTTTATCTTTGTTTATTAATTTATTTTTATGTGTTGCTGAGGATAGAACCCAGTGCCTCACACATGCAAGGCAAGCGCTCTGCCACTGAGCTACTGCCCCAGCCCTTGTTTTTTATTTTGAGGCAGGGTCTTGCTAGTTGCTTAGGCCCTCACTAAGTTGCTGAGGTTAATCTTGAACCTGTAATCATCCTGCCTCAGCGAGGCACTGTGCTTACTTTTTTTGGGGGGGCGGGTGGTGTTGGGGATTGAACCCAAGGCTTTGTGCATGCGTGGCAAGCACTCTACCACTGAGCTATATCCCCAGCCTATCTTTTCTTTCTTCTTCTTCTTTTTTTTAAAAGGTGCTTCCCTGGGCCTGGTTCAAGCTTACTGGCACATTACTTGGGGGGAGGGGATGGCCTCTTTAGCAAATGGCTGCCTTGGGTAAAGTCTCTGCCTTTATTATCCTATTTCTTATCAACCCTGACCCCTGACCCCAAGCACCAGGAAGCTAACTGGCCCCACACCCTTAGGCCCCACTCTATCTGCCATCTTGAACCCCATGGATTTAATTTGCCAAGCTTGAAGCTTTCTGGGCCTTGCTGGGGCACAATGACAAGCTAATGTAAGCCAGTAATAATAGATCAAGGCAGATTTAGCCCCCTTCAAACAGGCAGGCTTGTGCACAGCTGCTGAGGGTACATTCCTTTGTGGAAAACAACTTGGCAAATGTATCCAAAGACTTTCAATGGGTCACAGCCTTGGGTCTAGCAATTTTTATTCTAGAGTGTTATATAGAATAAGGATGTGAAGATATGGGTATAAAGATACACTACTCACTGTTTTATATAACAGGAAAACATTGGAAATAATCTAAATGTCCAATAATGGGAAACTGACTAGATAAATTATGGCACATCATACAGGACACTCAGTTAAGTCAGAATTTCCAACAATCATAAATATTTTAGTATAAGTATATTCCACATATTGCATGGGAGATACATGTGTGTGTGTGTATATATATATATATATTTTTTTTTTGGTACTGAGGATTAAACTCAGGGGCACTCGACCACTGAGCCACATCCCCAGCCCTATTTTGTGTTTTATGTAGAGACAGGGTCTCACTGAGCTGCTTAGCGCCTCGCCCTTGCTGAGACTGGCTTTGAACTTGTGATTCTCCTGTCTCAGCTTCCCAAAGTGCAGGGATTACAGGCCTGTGCTACCATGCCCGGTTTGCATGGGATATATTTTTATTCTAAAAAAGTATTCATTATTTACCTGATCCTCAAATTGGGACAGCTATTTGTTTATAATTTACCTTGATATCTTGCATTTTTATTTGTTGAATCTAGTTATCCTCTACATGGTATGACAGAATACTATGTAACCATGTTTTTACTTGTTTTTTGGTACTGGGGATTGAAGGCAGGGGCATTGAACCACTGAGGCAGCCCTTTTTATTTTATTTATCATTATTTTAAAAAATTTTTTAGTTGTCAATAGACCTTTATTTTCTTTATTTATACACAGTGCTGAGAATGAAACTCAGTGCCTCGCACATGGTAGGCAAGCACTCTACCACTGAGCCACAACCCCAGCCCTCTTTTTATTTTTTATTTTGAGACAGGGTCTTGCTGAGTTGCTTAGGGCCTCACTAAGTTGCTGAGCCTGGCTTTAAACTTGTGATCCTCTTCTCTCACCCTCTCAAACCATTGGGATTACAGACGTATGCCACCATGCCCAGCTAGCCATATTTTTAGAGATGTGGTTTGCAAGTTGTATTTCTTCTTTCCTTGTGCTTTTAACTAGAATTGCTCACCTTTTATCTCTTTCATATTTTAGACTTCTGTGTAAGACTTGGTTTGAAAATGAGGATTCCATTAGTTATTAGTTATTCCATTAGTTATTAGTTATTCCATTAGTTATTAGTTATTCCATTAGTTAAAAAAAAAAACCAAGGTTGAAAAACACTGTTACAGGAAATTATTGAATAGCAGGGGAGAGTGCTCAGAAAATAATAAGTAGAAAAAACATCAAAAATAAGTATGAGTCTAAGTTTGTGTGGAGAGAGAGAGAGAGAGAACAATCAAAAACTTTCCCCCCAAAATTTTTTAAAGCCAGTGATCTCTGAGTGTTGGGATTACAGATGATTTCTTTGGGAAGAGTTCTAGAAGATTTTTCTCAGACGTTTTATAGGGATCTAATGTATTTACATTTTGGAAAATAATTTTTATTAAGCATATCTTCTCTCGAATGACATTAGCATCATTAAATTCCTTCCATTCGTCATTAAATCAGGAGTTAGGAACTCTGGGGACCTGAGGAAACCTGTGTCCTACTTGCAGAGGGAATATTCACATAAAAGTTTGCATGCAGCCCTCTCCCTTCCCTTCTTGTTAAGAACTCCTCCCTAGATTCTAGAAAGCAATTCGTTTGCTTTGCCTTCTTACATCTTACTGTCTCTGAGGCAGTGGTCCTTAACTTTGGGGGACTAGAGGATGACCACATACCTGCTCTGAGACCCTGTTAAAAGTGATGGGCTCTTTCCTGGGGGAGGGCACACACATACTCCCCACGGCTGTGGGTGGGTTTGGAGGTTCATAAATCCTTGAGGTCCATTTCTTTCTTTCTTTTTTTTTTTTTCTGGTACTGGAGATTGAACTCAGGGGCACTCGACCACTGAGCCACACCCCCAGCCCTATTTTGTGTTTTATGTAGAGACAGGGTCTCACTGAGTTGCTTAGTGCCTTGCCCTTGCTGAGGCTGGCTTTGAACTTGTGATTCTCCTGTCTCAGCCTCCCTAAGTGCTGGGATTACAGGCTTGCGCCACTGTGCTTCCTCCACCCTTATCAGGATAACCTGCCCCTGCTCCAACCTGTTGCTAAAGTAACCTGTCCCCTAATTACACCTCCTTCCTGCCCAAATCACTCCACGTTTACTGGCTTCTCACCTTTTGGCCATCCCACTGATCATCTCCTGGGCCTAGTGATGTAGGCAGGAAGGAGAGAGATAAGGGGAAGAGAGCAGGAGAACAAAGGAAGTCTAGGACGTATAAAAAGGTAAAACACTTGTACTTCTTGGGATACCAGGATACCAGCTATGGCCCCATCTCCCTCCCGGGAGAAGTCTGTGTTACCCCTTTTAAATAAACCCTGCTTTCTGTGCTTGCCTTGGCGTGCTTCTCTGATGTTCAGACTTCAACACGTGGAGGAGCAGAACCCATCACTGGTAACTGGCGGTATCACTGGGATGCTGTCCCTTGACCGCTGACAAGGTGAAGGAGACTGCCCGGAGCCTGGGAGAAAGGCCTAGGCAGCAGAGTGGGCAATGGAGCCGTAGCTATTCATGTGTTAAATGTGCACGTGGCCATTCCTCAGGTAGACATCCAGAACCATCCTACAGGCTTCGAACACCATCCTGGCCCGGAGTATGCGAGAACCAGAGTGGTTTTCTAAGGGAACAGGGGTGCTGCTGGGGTGCCGTGGGGGACAACAGCTCTTGGAAGCAGTGACAGCAGTGCTCACAGTCACAGCCACAGTGACAGCAAGGGCAGAAACAGCTTCCCCTGGGTCCTGACTCTGGCCCCTGGTTCCATTTCTTGGTCTGCACATCTGTGTGAGTGAGTGTGGCGGGAATGCAGGGGTGTGCCTGTGTGTGAACAGGGCACGAGCCTTGGTGTGGACACAGGACTGTGTATCAGGGCACAGGTGTGTATGCAGTTCTGCTGGATGCACTGCTTAGATCTGCGCTCCTCAGGGGAGGCCCAGGAGCCTCCGGGACGTGAAGGCATCCATCACGGATAGGCACAAGAGACACATGATGCAGCTGCCTTTTGTTCAAAGGTTTGAACATTGTTTTTCTATTAAACAGAAGCGGGTATGAATTTCTCATGCTTTTTTTTGGTACCACGGATTGAACTCAGGGGCACTGACCACTGAGCCACATCCCCAGCCCTATTTTTGTGTTTTATGTAGAGACAGGGTCTCACTGAGTTGCTTAGTGCCTTGCCATTGCTGAGGCTGTCTTAGCCTCCAGAGCCGCTGGGATTACAGGTGTGCATCGCTGTGCCCGGCTCTCATTCATCTTTAATAAAAAGAGAAAATAGCCTAATTATCCATCAATAGGTGATTGGTTAAATAGCTTGTGGCATATCCATGCAAAGAAATAATATGTAACTGTAAAAATAAAAATAAAAGAATGAAGAAATTTCTGATATGAAAAGATTTCTAAGTTTTATTATTAAGTAAAAAGACAAGACAAGAGCAGAGAGACAAGACCCTGAGAGAGGTACACTTTATGGGGCCTCAGGCTCTGCCTACTGCACAGGATGTGTTCCCTCTTCTCAGAGGGTGAGCCTCAAAGGGGGTTTAGGGACAGGCCTGAGGAGCCCAGCAGGTGTGGTGCCAGTGGTGAGGTGAGCAGGTGGCAGAGCTGGGAGACTAGCAAGGCCTCCTAGTATACTCAGCATGCTGTTTTTTTTGGAACTGGTAGCACTGAGCTACATCCCCAGCCATGCCCCCTTTTCTTCCCAGCCATTTTTATTTTCTACTTTGAGACAGGGTCTCACTTCCTTGCCGAGGCTGGCCTCAAACTTGTGCTCGTCCTGCCTCTTCTGCGTCTGTAGCCGGGATCACAGGCGGGCATCACCAAGCCTGCTTTTTGGAGGCCCTGTGAAGCGGGAACAAGGCTGGCAGGTGACAACACCGAGTCTGAGTCTCAGCTCCCCACAGTGGGCAAGTTGTATAAGGTCACTCAGCCTTAACCACTGCACCTGCAAAATGGGGAAAATGACAGAAACTCCTCCTGGAGGGGCTCAGGAAGGAGCTGTGAGATAATGCCGTAAAGCAGCACCTGGCTCTCCCCACCCCGCCTTGGGACTGAGGCCAAGCCTCCAGCACCTGCTGCAACAATATCACAGTTCATCCTGCCCCATCCTGTATTCTGTCCCTGCCAGGAACTCATCCCTGGGCACGGCCAACGTGCTGCATGCAGAACTGCCCCGGGGCAGCTTCCCAGGGGAAACAAAGTTAGAACAGATGGCGGGGGCCAAACCCTGAGCCCTGGGTCCCCTAAGCTCCAGGGTCAGAGGAAGAAGAAGGCCTGGTCCATCAAGGGGGAGGGGACACCCAGGTGGTCTCCAGAAGTCAAGAGTGACAGGAGAAGGAGTGTCTGTCAAAAGCAGCTGACAGAGAAGGATGAGGACCCCGAGTTAACTAGGGGATCTAATCCTATGTGGAGGCCTTTGGCGACCTTAACAAGAGCAGAGAGACAAGAACCTGAGAGAAGTAGATTCCAGAAAGAATGGCAGGAGATAAGCAGCGAGCAAACACAGACGGAGGTGCCCTGGGGGTTTGCTATGCCACCCTTCGTACAGAGACAACACCCTGCTTCCCCAGGGCTCCTGCAGGTGCCGAGTCCACCCTAGCTATGGACACCGCCCCGTCCACCTTGTCTCAACCTCACACAAACATCTCTTGTGCTTTGTTCAAATTTTCTAGTTGTCCTCAGTGGGAGGGCTGCTCTGGTAGAAACTAGCTCATCCTGGCAGGGAGCAGAAGGGCAAGGCCTCAGCTTGGGACCATGTTCCCAGTGGAGTCTCAGGTCTCTTGACTCAGGATGCAGCTCTCCCGTCACTGGGCTACCTCTGCAGCACAGAAGCCCCAGCCTGGGTCATGCAGACACCCAGCCCCTCCCACACAGCCCGACTCTCTCAGTCACATCCCTACCCACAGCACCAAACCACAGAAGATGCTCAGTAGAGCACCTGCCGGATCTCTGCAGTGGGCTCCCAGACTCGGTTTATGAATCGTCTCCTGCCAGAGGACCACTTACTCAAACAGCCGTTGCCACAGCAACCAAGCCGCCTACCTAACAGCCATGAACCTCCTGCTGGCTATTTGGCTTGGGGACCTGCAGGAGAAGATATTGCTGATGTGCTTGAAGTGTCAGAGAGGCTAGAACCGGTGGGGGAACCTGGGAAGTGAGGGAGAGGGAAGGGGAAGGTGTTCGAGAAGTTCCAGCTCAGGCCTTACAGAATCATTCCATAGTTCTGCACCAACAGGTGTGGGTGGAGAGAACTGTAAAATACCCTGTGCCACAGGGGGCATCACATCTTTTTGTGAAGCAGACCATTTCTCCAGGACACAGCACCATGCCTCACCTGCTTCCTGCAAACTGGAGGAACAAGGGCCCTGCTGGGCAGAGAGGCGACCACACAGCTGGACAGAATTTGCCAATGTAGTGAAGGGCTCTGGGCATTCACCAGCCTGGAGACAGAGAGGACCTTCAGGAACTGGCATTGGTGGGTCCCAAGGTTGCTCATGAGGGGTTGTGACCCCTGTGCCCATAGACTCTTCCTGCGAAGAGGGGCTATTTCTTTTAATGAGTCCTAAATATTTCCAGTCTGAACTACAGTCAAGTGACCACGGTTCTGAAATCACAGATAAGAGTTCAAGCTATGGTTCTTTCACTTGCTACCTGTTTAACAATAGGCAAATTACTTAACCTTTCTGAGCCTCAAAAGAGGCTGTTTAACATTAGACAAATTACTTAACCTCTCTGAGCTCTAAAATAGGCAGAAGCATGGTAACAATCTCTTGGAATCATTTCAAAGATTAATTGAGATTGAGCACACCAAGTATGCAAGGCAGTATCTGGCACATAGCAAGCTCTCACCAAGTAGGAAGTATTGTCATCAGTATTGCTATTGTTATCATCAAGAATGATTATTGCAATTAGCAAAGCTAGAGGATGGAGGTATGATTGAGAGACTTAAGTGAACCAAGAAGGAGAAAGCAAACCTCAGTCTAGTATGTACATTATGGTATCATTTTTGTTTTTATATAAAAAGTTACCAGTGGATATCTGTAGGTGACAGTGCTACATTTTTTTGCTTTGTCCTTTGTTTTTCCACCTTTCTGAACTGAGCATGTAATACTTCCATAATTAGAAAAAACACACATTTCTTAAAGGTTAGAGATGAGCATTAAAAATGAGCTAAGGACTAAATATCACTGCATGGTATACTTTAAGTGGGTGAATTGTACCATGTGAATTACATCTCAATGAAGTTGTTATTTATAAATGCCTTAAAATATGAATCAAGGTATATAAGAATAATCTATTCAAAGAGTTTTAACGTAACAGGTGTAAACTAAAGCAAGTTTAAAAAGTAAAAGAAAGAAAGAAAATAAGGCAAGAGTTGAAAAGACAGAACTATTATGTTGTAAAGTCAGACAACTTATTCTGTTGGCTGGGCAACGGGGAACAGCCTGTGTGCATATATTGCTAAGAGGAGGATAAATTGGCCAAAGAGAGAAAATCACTGAAAATTACAGGTGCTATAAATGCACATACTCTCTGACCCAGCAATTCCTTTTTAGGAAGTTCATTCTACACATATTCTAGTGTGACAAATGGCATATATAGAAGGTCATTTTCTTTTCTTCTACTGGAGCTTGAAGCCAGGGCCTTAACACATGCGAGGTGAGCACTCTACCACTGAGCTACACCCCTAGACTTTTTTACTTTATTTCAAGACAGGGTCTCACTTAGAGGCCAAAGCTATCCTCAAACTTGCAATCCTCCTGCCTCTACCTCCTGAGTAGCTGGGATTACAGCTGTGTGCCCACCATGCCCGGCTGTACAAGGTTATGAACCACACATGGCCTGGACTAGAAAAAGACAGGAAATAGCCTGATTGTCCATCAATAGGTGATTGGTTAAATAGCTTGTGGCATATCCATGCAAAGAAATAATATGTAACTGTAAAAATAAAAATAAAAGAATGAAGAAACTTCTGATATGAAAAGATTTCTAAGTTTTATTATTAAGTGAAAAAAATCAGCCGGGCGCGGTGGTGCATGCCTGTAATCCCAGCAGCTTGGGAGGCTGAGGCAGGAGGATGGCGAGTTCAAAGCCAGCCTCAGCAAAATCGAGGTGCTAAGCAACTCAGTGAGACCCTGTCTCTAAATAAATACAAAATAGGACTGGGGATGTGGCTCAGTGGTTGAGTGCTCCTGAGTGCAATCCCCAGTATCCAAAAAAAAAGAAAAAAAAATCAGTATAAAACAGTATATGTAATATCATTTTGTGTAAAAAGCAGGCAAAGATGATAAATCCATATTTTCTTACATTATAGCTAAATAAATTCTGGCAGGATACATGCAAATAACAGTGTTTGAGTGAAAATGAGCAGATGGGAGCTAGGACTTTCCAGAATGAAACCGTATGCCTCTCTATATTCTTTGGTTAGAACTTTATGAACATATCATCCATTTGAAATTAAATACAAATTCATATGCTTTAAAAAAAGAAGAGTGAAATGATATGATGTCTGAGATTTGCTATCAAATATTCCAGAAAAAAAATAGTAGAAATCTGGGTGAAGTAACAGTGTTAAATGTGGAAGGCAGCTGACGGGTCTGTGGGGATTCATTATATGTTTGAAACTTTTCATAGTAAATTATTAAAATTTAAGAGGGTTTTCACAAAGGTCAAAAGATGGAAACCATCCAAATATCAGCCAGTGAATGGACAAGCCACGGGGCATATCCACACGTGGAATCCTATTCTTCAGTAAGAAGGAACAAACCACTCGTATAAACTATAGTATGGGTGGACCTCAAAACCATCACGAGAAATAAAAGGAGCCACCCACCAAAGACCACACGTGGTATGGTCCATCCGTCAGAAAGGTTCCCCCCAAGCAAATCCACAGAGGCACGGAGAGGAGAGGTCATCTAGGGAAGGTGCTGGAACAGGAAAGGGACTGTGTGGGGGATCCTTTGGGAACAATGGATGTCGGTGTCCTCAACTTGGTTATGGTGATATTTGCACAGCTGGAAATTTAGTAAAGTCATAGAATTTTACACTTAAAGCCAATGGCTTTTGTGATATGTGGATTATATCTCAATAAGGTTTTTTTCCTTCTAAGTAAAGGGATTGGAGCTACTACAAGGTAGCAGTGGTTGACAGCAGGAGTCCTGGCATTAGACTCAGTGGATTAAAGTGCCAGCTGTGCCAGGCACGGTGATCTCTGGAGGCTGAGGCAGGAGGATCACAGGTTCAAAGCCAGCCTCAGCAAAAGCCAGGTGCTAAGCAATTCAGTGAGACCCTGTCTCTCAATAAATAGGACTTAGGATGTGGCTCAGTGGTCCAGTGCCCTTGCCCTGGTACCAAATAAATAAATAAATAAATAAATGCCAGCTCTGCCTGGACAAGCCATTTTACCTTTCAATGTCCTTCTCTGTAAAGTAGTCCTGATAATAGCTAATGCTTACTATAATGCTAAGCAACATTCCAAGTACTCTATATATGTTAGCCCACTTGAGCTTCACAACTCTTTTATGATCATAATCATTATATAATTTTTAAAAGAAACTGGGCACAGGGAGGTTAAGAGACTTGCTCATCGTCACACAGCTAGCAAGCAGCAGGTAAGTATAGTGATATGTTTAAGGGTCAAATGCTAACCACCAACCTGCTACGTCACAATGACATCACCTAATGCAGGTCATTATAAGAACCTAATAGAAATAGTTAATATAACATGCCTGACATACAGCCAGTGCTCCACAAATGCTAACCAGGAAAGGGACCGCTCTTGAATTTATTCAAATGACTTGGGTTTGTTTGATTGTATTTTGAAATGTTCAGAAGAAAAAAGCCAAGCCTGTTTAAGAAAAGTGCTGAACTCCACTGAGCAGTCGTGAAGCATCCCTTTTCTGCGTGGTTGATGTGTTAAAGGACAGAGCGAGCAGAGAGAAGACAGTGCCATCCCTAAAGTTCCTGGGTTGTCCTCAAGGCAGTCAGGAGTGTGCTGAGTTTGGAGCCCAGGCTTTGGGGCAAGACATCTCTCCCTATTTGGCTTGTGATCACGGACAAGCTGCATTAGCTTCTGTTAAGTCTTAGCTTCCTTGTCTGTAAAATGGGTTGACATAAGATCCACTTGTAGGTGTGGGGTTCTACATTGCAATATGTGCAGCAGGCTCAGCAGAGGTTCCTGGCACATACTTAGGGCTTGACAAGTGGAAGTTATTATTTCTACCTCACTTTCTCGTCATCCACAGGTACATGGCTTTGAAGCTCATTAAGGAACTGTAGCATTTTGTAAAGGACGATGATCCCAGTGTCGTCTGCTCCCATCTTAGTGATCTGACTCTGCAGTGGGAAGGGGCTGCCCAGCAGGCCTGCCCGTCATCACCCTAGAGGGGTGATGGGAACGGTGGCCACCATGCCCGAGGTCTGACAGCCTCTCCACAGGGCACCCTGCAAATCACTAAGGCAAGAGGAAGTCCCCCTCACCAAGTTAACGAGAGAAAGATTAGCTGCTTTAAGTAGGTCTGAGAGTTTGGTAAAACAAAGGTTATCACGGGAGGGACAGAGTAGTTCAACTTTCCACAGGTTATAGCACCAGCCAAGGGTATAGAGGGAGCCCCACCTTGATGTCTTCATGATAGGGCTGAGCCGGGGAGCAATCAGGTGTGCCCTCTCTGCCCTCTAGGCTCTGGGATGGTGCCCCTACTCCACGCCTGGCCTGGACTGGCCTCCATCTCTTCTCACAGGAGGAGCAGTGTCCAGCAGTGGGAGCACCATTAAGCCACAGATCCATCTTTTCCCTCTGATGTAGGACAGAGTCCATATGGAAAAGGAGGAGGTGGTCAGCATACCAGCTGAGGGCACTCACTTGGGAGTGAGACAACCTGAGTTCAAGTCCCGGTTCTGCCATGGAACTTCTGTGTGGCCTTGGGCAAGTTACTTAACCTCTCTGTGCTCCAGGACCTACCCCCATAGAAGTTCTGGGAGAAGAAAATGAGATCCTGTCTATAAAAATGCTTAGGACTCCTGGTTTCAGAGTCAATGCTCTATAATTACCTGCTATTATTAAATAAGCCTGTGCTGAGACAGAGACAAAGCCTTCCAGAGGTCCCCTTGCTCACCTGAGATTCTTATCTTGAGCCATTAGGTTTGGGTCCAGGAAGGGCATGTGAACCTCTCCCAAGTCAGCAATGTCTGTGGGTCCCACCCACTATAGAACTCGGGTGCCCACGATAGTAATCACAGTAGTTCCTTCAGTTCTTGTGGCTCTGGGAAGTTTGTAAAGCGATTTCACAGGCACTATCATCTGAGCTTGTGTTGGTGACCCTGTTGGTATTGTCCTACCCCTGTTCTACAGATGGAAAGACAGGGAGCCAGAGGGGACTGGAACCTGGCTAGTGGAGGACTCTTGGTTCATGTGGCTTTGAACCTTCCTAGCAGAGGTGAGGTTGTCTTGCCCATCACACTGATCTCCTCCTGAACATCTGTGACCTGTGGTCAGTGGGCACAGGAGGGAGGCCTGGCAGGTCAGGCTCCAAGTCGGGCCTTGGTGTACATCTGTGGCAGGGAGTACCCCCCACAGTCCTCACCAGAAGGCCCTGGTCTCCTTGTCCTCAGCAAACCAGCCTGTCTGCATAGCTGGTCTTCCTGGTCACCCAGTGCAGATGTTAGAAAGTCAGAGTCAGATCCTCCCAGGAAGCTTCAAGGAAAACCCAAAGGTTCCTACATAAAATTTTTATTTTATTTTATTTTATTGGTACTAGGGATTGATTGCACCCAGGGGTGCTTTACCACTGAGCTACATCCCCTGTCCTTTTTAGTTTTTATTTTGAGACAGGATCTCTCTAATTTGCTGAGAGTCTCACTAAATTGCTGAGGCTGGCCTTGAATTTGCAATCTTCCTGTTCAGCCTCCTTAGTCACTGGGATTACAGGTGTGCACCTGGCTACATAAAATTTTTAAATATTAACTGTTAGGAAAACAAAGACCTGCTCTTAAAAAAAAATCCTCTTATCCCTCAGACCATTGTAGTTGAGGATTTAAATATGAAGAGGGTCACTGAGCCAGTGGTCTAGAAGCCTTCTAGAAGCCTCCTTGACACGTGAGCCTTTAACCCTCTCTCCTGTCCAGTGGGCCAAGGCATCTCCAAGAACCACATGTGTTGAGGGAGTTCTGTGGGTCCTGAAAGCTGCCCAGGGCCTTCCCAGGTGACACTAGTTCTCATTAACACATTTTGACTGTTGTCTATCATGGAACCCGAATGGAAGGTTTGGCACTGAATTCTTTTCAGCATGGGCTCAAGTAGCATTTTCATGCTCCACCCTCATTTTCTGAGACTGTTACCACTCAAACTGAGATTTTGTTCTGAGCCCAGAGGTGAAGTGTACAGGGATTTTTTCTGAGTGCTGGAAAGTGCTTTCCAGGGCCACGTTCTTACCGTGAGTCTTTCAGTCACTCTCCACCTAACATTCGGGCTCTCGGTGAGCGCCTTACTATGTTGATAACATTTTCATTTGCTCTGTCAGTTTAAAATCATCGACAGTGAATCCAAAGGGCCCAGCCGTGTCCAGGGCCTGCCTCTGCTCCCCTGGGGAGGTGCCCCAGGCAGAGGATTCTGGAGTCTGCCAGATTCTGTTCCCAGCCACAGGCAGCGTAGGTTTGGTTCTGATGTTTTGGAACAGGTTGCTCTTCCCCGCCTTCCCGCTTGCTGCAAGACCATCCAAGATGCTGGTTTCCTGAGGCAAAGGGTATTTCTCCTGGGAGCGCCCAACTTGTTTAAAAAAAAAAAAAACCTCCCAGAAAGCCTGCTAAGATTGCGCAGGTCAAAGTGCAAACTCGAGGACTGGGATTGTAGCTCAGCGGTAGAGCGCTTGCCTCGCATGCGTGAGGCCCTGGGTTCGATCCTCAGCACCACATACAAAGCAATAAAATAAAGACATTGTGTCCATCAACAGCTAAAAAAAATATTTAAAAAAAAAAAAAAGGCAATTGCCTTTAAAAAAAAAAAAAAGTGCAAACTCAAGTTCATGTCCAAATGGCAGTTCTGACAATCAAGATGCATACACAGGAACGCAAAGGTAACTGCCACTGTGGCACTGTCCTTTACTTCTTAGAATTATACAGGTTAGATCACTGATATTGGCCAACCAAGTGTATGTTCATATTAATTAACAAAAATAACTTGGAACAATACATGGCAGGAAAGCTAAGAGAGTAGAGGAACAGTGACAGTCAAAATAGCACAGCACTTATTAAGTGCTGTGCAGCATTCTAACAGCACTGACCATCTTTTTTTTTTTTGGTACCAGGGATTGAACTCAGGGATGCTTAACCATGGAGCCACACGCTTTTTTTTATATTTTAGAGACAGGGCCTCACTAAGTTGCTGAGGCTGGCCTTCAACTTGGAATTCTCCTGCCTCAGCCTCCTGAGTCACTGGGATTACAGGTATGAGCCACCATACCTGGATACTAATCAGATTTTTTTTTTCTTTTTTTGGTACCAGGGATTGAACTCAGGGGTGCTCGCCCACTGAGCCACATCCCCAGCCCTATTTTGTGTTTTATGTAGAGACAGGGTCTCACTGAGTTGCTTAGCGCCTCGCCGTTGCTGAGGCTGGCTTTGAACTCACGATTCTCCTGTCTCAGCCTCCCAAAGTGCTGGGATTACAGGCGTGTACCACCGCGCCCCTCTCTAATCAGATCTTAATTACCCTATGATGTAGGTACTGAGGCGAGAAGTTAAGTAACTTGCCCAAGGTCACGGGACTAGCGAGTGGTAGCTAGATTCAAACCCAGTTAGACTTCAGAGTCTGTGATCTTAATTCCCATCATCCTCTCTTTCCTACCCTGAAAAAGCTCCTTGGCATAGGATACCAAACTCCTCATAGGAGCCCAAGAGTTAGAACCTGTAAGAGGCCAAGTGTGATCCTGGACATCAAGATGGGGCTGATGCAGCCTGTGAAGGGCCGAGCTGGGAGCAAAGAAACAGCAGCTATACTCAGCCTCCCTCGGACCAGCCAGCACTCACTACACCCCCACCAAGTGCCTGGCACTGTCCAGGCCCCAGGGCAGCCTGGCAGACATGTTGCTTGCACTCAAGGAAGCCAAGTGACAGTCACCTGTGCTCTCTTTGTAGTAGGCATGGTGCCATGGTGAGCACGGCATCTTTTAATATCATTCTCATGACTGCGATTATGCTTAGAGAGGTTGGGTCACCTGTCCTGTGGTGACTCCACGTGGCAGGCACTGTTCTGGTGGTGTAGAAGTGAACACCATAGGCAGCCTTTCCTCTGAGGGGCTGTGCATGCAGTGAGGGTGACACAGGGGGCAGGAAGGAGCGCATAAACAATCATCTCCAGGTGTGACACGTGTCCGGTGGGGAAAGCAGACAACCATAGTCAGATATGGGGTGTGGTGGAATGTTTTCGGCAGAGGAGACAGCCTGTGCTGTGCAAAGGCCCTGGGGCAAGACACCTTGACCATGCTGGTAGAAAGCAAGGTGGGTATGGCTGGAGCACAGAGAAGGGAGGGGATGTGAGCCCAGGTCTGGTCTGGTGGATTCCAGGCCTGTGAACTCCAAGCAGGCCGTGTGCAAGGGAACTGAACAAAGAATCGCCTCCAGAGGACAATAACAACAGTCCCAGGTTACAGTCCCTGTGAAGGAGACACACCCTCCCATGCAACTTGAGTTGTCTTCTGTACATTAAAAATCTCAGCTAGTACAGATGTAACCTTCATCAATTCCAACGACTCTCAGAGCCCTTTGAGACAGACCCCACCATGGAACTCAGGAAAATTAATAATCCTAACACTTGGTCTTTGAAGAGCTCTGTGTACGCAAGTACTTACCAGCAGGAAGCAGCTTCAGAATGAATATTGTTTCTTTAATGTCCATCACAGTTGCTTTGGATTTAGATGGGCCCCGGGGACAGGCTCAGCTCCCACCCAGCACCCACCCACCAGAAGAGACCTGTGTCTGAAGTAACTGGGACTGTCCTGGGCTCCCCAGTGCAGAACTGTGAAATATCTGATCTTAGAAACGCCATCCTATGTCGTGGGAGGAACTGAGCATGACATCAGTGTTACTGAGCAAGCCACGTCCCCTGGGGTTACATGAGCTCGCTGAGCCTAGGAGGCATTCAGCTAGTGGCCTGTCGACACAGGGATGCAGCCACAGCCCTGCTGCAACAAAGAACAGAGACTCCCCCCACCAGGCTCAGAGAACACAGCAAGCAGGGAGAGCAGACAAGCAGAGAGGGGTCCACCAGCTTTGGAATTGTCCCCCTTTCCTCTTGTCCTTTCCCTCTGTCCCACTCCCAGGTTCAGTGGGGGCTTTGAGTGGGACCACACATACCTAACGAGGTCTGGAGCTGAAGTCTCTATGACTGTGTGGTTAGGAGCCCCTTTGTCAGCTAGCGTCACGGCCAATCAGCTGGCATGTCCTCTCTGAGCCTCGATTTCTGCGTATGTGAAACCGGGATACTGGTGGTTCCCAGCTTGCTCCAGTGTTAAATCAGACCTGCCTCAAGCTCTTCGCCCGACTCAGCACACAGTAGGCCTGCAGGTTCCATCGCTGCAGCTTCCAAGTGCTCGCCATAGACCAGGTGCAGTGGGAGGTTAGGGACAAAGGCCAACCCTGTTAGTGGGTGTACAAGGGACAGCTAAGAAAAAGTTGGGCTGACAGTGCAGCCGCAGCGGCCCTGGCCTCAGGCACATGGCAAAGATCCTGGAATTTTATTAGTCATAAACAGTCTGAGCTGCCGCTTTTCTTCTCAACTCGGATGACTACCACCTGCCTGCCTCTTTCTTTCCCTAAGAGACACAATAATCACATTGATCACCGACAATCTTTGCAGCAAAGGGGAGGGGGCTCCCCTAAAGGCTGTATCCCCAGCCTCTGCCCCAAGAGGAAGAAAAGGTGGAGACTTCTCCTGGTACTGAGGAGAGGCAGGCCCTCTCGTGGCTTCTCTAGGAGCCACATGGCCTGGAGGCAAGGAGACTTTGGCCCTGGAGGTGGTCTCTGAGTTTGAATCCTGCACTGCCCAGGCCTTTCCTCCCCCACCACGGAGTTACTCAACCTCCATGAGCCTCACCGGTCCACCAAGGTTCAATGCACATTTACTAGGGGTAAGCATTTTGCTGGGGCCCCAGCTGTGTGGCAGAAGTAATGATGAAAATAATAAAAATGAGAAAACAGTATGGTGGTTTCTCAAAAAAATAAAAATAGAATTACCCTAGGATCCAGCAATTCCATTTCTGGGTATATGCCCAAAGGAATTGAAACCAGGTCTTGAATAGATATTTTTCCACCCACATTCATAAGCAGCATTATTCACAGCAGCCGAAAGGCAGGAGAAATCCAGGTGTCTGTTGATGAATGGTTAGACAGGCTAAGTGTGGACAACACACAGGATGGGACATTCATTAGCCTTAAAAAGGAAGGACATATGACGTGTGCTATAACATGGATGAACCCTGAAGACATGTTAAAGGGAACGAACCATCACAAAGAGTCAGCATTTATGTGACTCTATATCATACATATACAATTTATATGAAGTACCAAAGTTAGTCAGATTCATGGAGACAGGCTGGGCCTGGTGGAGCATGCCTATAATCCTAGCAGCTCAGGAGGCTGAGGCAGGAGGATTGCAAATTCAAAGCCAGCCTCAGCAATTTAGCAAGGCCCTAAGCAACTCAGCAAGACCCTATCTCTAAATAAAAAACAAAAAAGGGCTGAGGATGTGGCTCAGTGGTTGATTGCCCGTGGGCTCAAACCCTGGTACCAAAAAGAAAAAGAAAAAAAATCCTTAACAAACAAAATACTAAAATTTTAGATAAAGACAGGCTCTGACTCTGCACTTAATGTGGCTCAATTCACTCTAATTCCAGCCCTGTCAGACTGTCTTTATTTGAAAATTAGATATTTTATTCAACAAATTCATTCCCAGATATTTAAAGGTTATGTGCAAACATCAACCTACAAGAATTTTCAGTGTAGGGTTGTTTATAAAAATGAGACTGGCTGGATATGGTGGTGCATACCTGTAATCCCAGCTACTTGGGAGACTGAGGCAGGAAGATCACAACTTTGAATTTAGCCTGGGCAACTTAGCAAGAAGATCCTGTCTCAAAATTAAGTAAAAAAGGCTGGGGAGGTAGTGGTAGAGCACCCTTGGGTTCAATGCCCAGCACTGCAAAACAAAAGAAAAACACTGGACAACATGTTTGGTTGAACCACATGAAACTGCCAATATTTGACCATTTTTACCTAAAAAACAATTTCATATAATTCAATCCAGTTTACTCAGTGTGAATGGTGATTATATAACCTAAGGAACAGTCACACAATGAGGCACTAGACAATCATTAAGAAATATCGTAGCCAGGTGCTGTGGTGCACATCTGTAATCCCAGCACTTTGGGAGGCTGAGACAGGAGAATCGCGAGTTCAAAGCCAGCCTCAGCAACAGCGAGGCGGCACTAAGCAACTCAGTGAGACCCTGTCTCTACATAAAACACAAAATAGGGCTGGGGATGCGGCTCAGTGGTCGAGTGCCCCTAAGTTCAATCTCCAGAGAGAGAGAGAGAGAGAACTCATGGCACAGGGAAAATAAAATAAAGGTTTGGAAAACATATTTTAAAAAAAATTAAAAAAAAAAATCCAAAAAGATCTGAATCAGTAATTTGCCTGAATGTGAACAGCGAGGACTGAATGGGGGAGGTACAGGGTGATTCTGTTTCCTTTTTGATTTCCTGTCTTTGGGGTATTAAACATGTATTATTGTATAATGAGAGATGAAAGAACAACTAAGTAAAAGCTCCTCGTCTTTGATCTCATACCTTTCTGCCAGAAGACTTTGTGTCAACCCTTTGTCCCCAAGAAGGGTGAAGAGACACACCTTTGGGAACTTGCCCCCGGGGGCGGGGGGGGCTGGCTCTCTGTCCCCTTCTAAGCCCCCCAGCATGGAAGTACTTTCCCCTCCTCGACCACCTTCTAATGACAGCCCAGCCAGATTGATCTTAGGTTCAGAAGAGAAGCCTGAGAAAGGCTTTGCTGTCCTGCAGCAGGTGACAACAGTGTCACGTGGGGGATAAGCACTGCAGGCATCTTACCTTCAGGCCACTGCACCTCCTTCTGTTTTCATTCAGTTGAGACCCAGCCACCCTGTGCCATTGGCTCTTTCTTTTATTTTACTTTTAAAATATTACTGTATTTGAGAAGTTTGGGGATTTGTTTTTTGTTGTTGTTTTTGTTTTTTGTTTTTTGAGTCAGGTCTAACTATATGTCCCAGGCTGGCCTGGAGCTCCTGGTCCCCAGCCATCACCCTGCCTCAGTCTCCCAAGTAGCTGGTCTAGGTGTGCACCACCACATCCAACTCTAGATTTGAAGGGTTTTGCAATTCCAGAAAGTACAAACACTAGAAATACAATAACCTGCATTACCACCAGAATTAACAACTGTTAATGCAGGAATACATCTACTTCACAAATGTCTCATAAAAATTAACATAAACAGGGGCTAGGATTGTGGCTCAGTGGTAGAGCACTTGCCTTGCATGCATGAGGCACTGGGTTCGATCCTCAGCACCACATAAAAATAAATAAAATAAAGATATTGTGTCCATCTACAACTAAAAAAATTAAAAATTAAAAATTAACAAAAACATTACAAATAAGGACAAATTCCCTTTTGGTCTCCATCTCTCTCTCTGGGAACACTCACTGTCATAAGTGTGCTGTGTATCCTCTTTGGTGTGCTTTTAAACTTTGAGGTATATATGTGCACATTGCGTACCCACATGCACACACACAAAAAATGAATTGATTTTTTTTCTTTATTGGTACCAGGGATTGAACCCAGGGGCACCACTGAACCACATCCCAGCCCTCTTTTATATTTTATTTAAAGACAGGGTCTTGCTGAGTTGCTTAAGGCCTCACTAAATTGCTGAGGCTTTGAACATGCAATCCTCCTGCCTCAGCCTCTTGGGCTGCTGGGATTACAGGTGTGTGCCAGCTCCTTCTTCTTTTTATTTATTTATTTATATTTATCTATCTATCTATCTACTTATTTTTTTTAAATATTTATTTTTTTAGTTGTAGGTTGACAGAATATCTTTATTTTATTTTTATGTGGTGCTGAGGATTGAACCCAGTGCCTCACGCGTGCTAGGCGAGCACGCTACCACTGCGCCATAACCCCAGCTCCTCTATCTACTTATTTATTTATTTATTTTTTGGTACTGGGATCAATCCCAGGGGCACTTTACCACTGAGCTACATCCCCAACCCTTTTTATTTTTTATTTTGACACAGGGTCTCACTAAGTTGCCTGGGCTGGCCTCGAACTTGCAATCCTTCTGCCTCAGCCTCAACCACAGGCATGGCAGCCACACCCAGTGTTCTATATTACTTTAATTTACATATATATATATATAATACTAAATTATCTCATTACAGTTGGGTTTTTTACCCTTCTAACATCATGTTTTTAAACTCCATTCATGCTGCTATACATTGACATAGCTCACTTATTTCACTGCTCTCAGGGATCCGTTCCAGGTGGTGGGCCTGCTCCCTCTGCACAGAACTCCCTGGGGCATCAATAACACCAACACTTTTTCTGAGCTCTGAAGTTTGAGGAATTTGGAGAGCCTAAGGCCGGCAACTCCTAGTCCATAAAACCTTCCAACTTGGCCCCAATCCTGTCTTCCCATAGCCCCATAGTGAGGTCCCACTTCCTCACCCCAGTCCTTCAATTGACCCATCAATACTTGTGAAACTCCCCATGCTGACTTAAGAGAAGGGCCCATCTTCCCACTATAAACCGGGGCATTAGGCGGTGGCATCCTGGGAAGTGGGTGTCTCCTCAGGCTTGGAGCCAGGCAGCCCTCACTGAACCCTGGCTGTGCTGGCAGGTAGCCTGCCATGTGTGAGTCAGTGCCTTCTCTGTGAATAGACACAGTGATACTGAGCTCACAGGCGTGTTGTGATGGCTGGAGGGCAAGGTACTTCTGCTCTTGCCCTTCTTCAGTCTATTCTCAAACCAGCAGCCTCAGTGATCTCTCAAAATCACAGCAGTCTCCTGCTTAGGTGATTTCCAAGGCTAGATCAAGAAGGCTTTTGCAGTGCTGGCCTCAGTCTCCTGGATTGCTTGCTCCTAGAAAGCTAGTCATCACCCCATAACGACACGCAGGCAGGCTATTTTGGAAAACTGAGGCCTCTTGTCAATAGCTAGTACCAACTTTCCAATTATACAAGAGAAACACAGGTAACTACAGCCCCAGCTGGCATGTGACTGCAACTTCATGAGAAAACTCAGAACCACTCATCCAAGACACTATCCAATTCCTTACCCAAAGAAACAAGGAGAGAAAATCAATGCTTATTGTTTTAAGCCATTAAATCTTAGGGCGATTTGTTATGCAGCACTGGGTAACTAATAAACAAGTTTACAAGTTGTAACAACTCGTTACTGCTTACAGCTTGTCTAACAGTGTTTATACAGTACTACACACTAGGCACAATTCTAAACTCTGCGTGTGAATTAACTCATTCATCCTCACAGCCATCCTCTGAAATAAAGTCTGCCGGTATCTGCATTCCACAGGTAGAAAACCCAGGCTCAGAATGTTTCAATAACTTGCTAAGTAGCAGAATTGGAATACACACACGTCCAGATGCTGGGGCTCCAGTGTCTGTACTAATCACCACTATCCCAGGCTGCACCCTGAGCAAAACCATAAGCAGAAATTGGACACCAAGAATCCAGAAATGTTCTCAAATCCACAGCCCCTATGTTTAAGGAAAGGAGAAGAGGAAACAGAGAAAAAGGGCCAAGCCTCCTCTCGTCCCCCAGACCATGGTCTTGCCCTTCTTGGATTTATAGCTCTGCCTCCTATGGAGCCAAAAGGCTGGCCCTGGACCAGAGCCAAGTTCATCTCCATGGAGTAAAGGGAGTGCCTGTTGAGATTTTCCCAACAGAAGTGCTGAATAAAATTGTGCACATCTCCTTAGAGTTCTGGCCCCTGGAGGTGACCACTGTCTCCTCTGCACAAGGTCGGATTCTCTGTGACCCTCATTCCTGCTTTTTAAAGTAGCCAATGCTTAAAGCATATCCAGTCTCTAAAGTGGAGAAAAATCACTCCAAGAAGACAACTTCACCTAATGCAGGATTAGTAAATATAAGGCACTGGGGTTCTGGGGCCCCTATCCAAGCCCTTTGCAGACATAGCAAATCGATCCCAGGCCCTTTCCCACTCAGCCCCGATGTAGCTTCTGAATCCTTCTCACCCGTGGGCCCCAGCCTTCCATTTCCACAGGTTCTGAGCTGGCTGCAGAGCTGAGATCTATTTGTCATTCTGGCTCTAACAGGACAAAGACGGAACACCATAAGCAACAGACTGGAACTAATCCCTCTTCTTTCCAGGGGAGTAAAAGGCTTCCTGCCTCCTCCATGGCTCCTACCCCTCCTCCAAAACCCATTTTACCACAGCAAGATTTAGAAGGAATTTCTAAAAGAAAAGACACTGCAAGAAAATATTGACCTTGATTTTAATGATGGTATGAGGACTAGGGCCCATCCTGGGAGGTGTCCTGTGCCCAGAGATGATGGTGAATCAGGAACCCACCAAAAAGCAGCCAGACCAAAAAAAAAAAAAAAAAAAAGGCTGAAATGCAGGTAAACAAGGATGTGTAACCATTCCCCTTTGTATATAACCTTCCTTGGACAACCTCCTAGCACTTTAGGAGCACCAGCACTTTCCAATGGAAATAGAATACAAACTACATATATAACTTAAATTTTTTCCAATAGCCACCTTAAATAAGAAAAAAGGGAAAAGGTAAAATTAATTGTAATAATAGAGAGAGAACTGGGGATGTAGCTCAGTGGTAGAGCACATGCTTAGCACACAGACATGCCCAGGGTTCAAATCCCAGTACCTCCCCCATACATACATAATTTGGCCCAGTATTCCAAATAGTATCATTTCAACACATAAAAACATTAATGAAGTATTTTAACTTTTTTGATGCTAAGTCTTTGAAATCTAGTACACATTTTACAGTACACTTCAATTTATATACAAAATTTTCACTAGAAATGTGAATAAATAAAAAATAGTTAAAAATGTAGATTCTGGGGCTGGGGTTGTGGCTCAGTGGTAGAGTGTTCATCTAGCATGTGTGAGGCACTGGGTTTGATTCTCAGCATCACATAAAAACACAAAAATAAAAATAAAGGTATTGTGTCCATCTACAACTAAAAATCTATATATCTTAAAAAGATTTTTTAAATGTAGAGTCCACATATTGAAGTTATTCTAAATACTCATAAAAGTTCTCCAACAACTGAAACAAGTGTCTGTTTTAAAGTTTAAATCAACAAAAATTAAATAAAATTAAAGATACAGTTTCTCAGTTGCAATAGCCACATTTTGAGTACCCAATAGCCACAAGGGCCTGATAGCTACTTTAAGATCAGTGCAGGTTTGATCCAGATAAGGGGAGCTCTCCTCCCCCACAAGTGATGCCAGTCTGCTCGTGACTTTTCAGTCCCGTGACTTTTCTGAGGGCTTCTGGGGAACTGATTGGCCAGCTCCTCAGAGCACTGTTGCTTGGGCCTGTCACCTCGCACTTGGTTTTAACTCTGCCTAGGCCCCTTCATGGAAACTGTGCTTGGCTGGCCCTCAACTTTGCCCCAGGGATGGCTTTCTGCTTTCCCAGGCTCCATACTCTTGAGTTCCACAGCAGACCCATCCCCACCTCACTCCAAGTCCCCAGTCCAGACTCAGGCCCAGGTGTGGTTCAGGGACCCTGCTTGTCTAGAGGGCTATTTAGGAGAAGCTATGTTCCCTTTTACACAAAAAAGTAGGATTGAGCCGGGCGCAGTGGCGCAAGCCTGTAATCTCAGCACTTAGGGAGGCTGAGACAGGAGAATTGCGAGTTCAAAGCCAGCCTCAGCAACGGCGAGGCACTAAGCAACTCAGTGAGACCCTGTCTCTACATAAAACACAAAATAGGGCTGGGGATGTGGCTCAGTGGTCGAGTGCCCCTGAGTTCAATCTCCAATACCAAAAAAAAAAAAAAAAAGTGGAATTAGCAATCTTGGGGTGCATCCAAGGATGAGACATTTTCCTCTTCGTATTTTGGGAGTAGGCCCTGGCCATCTTTGTCTCCCAAAAGGTGGCACCGACCAGTGCTAAAACCTTACTGTCAGCAGCCTCCACTCTGCCTGGATAATTCCTTTTGGTTTGCTCCTCCCAAGGCAGCTCATTGCCTCCCGGGGCTTCGCTGTGTGCTTGCCCTGTCTCTTGGATCTCTTTCTTATTTGGCCTCCTGGGTTGGTAAACTATTTGGGGACTGGGCTCAGTCCTGGCCATTTACCCCCTGAAGCTACCAACACCATAGCAGACCTCACTGATCAATCACAGAACCTCAGGCTGGGCTCTGCCCCAATCTCTGGAATGATGAGCCTCCCACCCCCAGTGAGAGATTCCACAGGGAGGTAGGTGAAAGATGGCTTCCAAACAAAGAATCGGGTCTCACACTTAAGAGGTACCAGAAGCAAACCCCTGGGAACTGACCTCTGACTTGGCAGCTTTGGAGGACAACGTGGGTTCCTTCCAGCTGTGGAGACACAAGGCCAGACCCCCTTGAATGAAAGGCCTTGAAATATCAGAAGCCCTTCACAACAGTATGTTTAAAGAAGTTAAAAGCCCGAGCTGCGGTGAAAAGATAAAGGGCTGAAAATCTGGACTCTGAAAGCAGCATCTGAAAGGGCATGACTGACAGCAGTTGCGACTGGGCCCGCGTGACCTGAACCACAAAAATAAAGCACCTGCTGCTTGCTAGGGACACGTAAAGCCACATCAGACCAGTCACCTGGGCACTTGAGCCTCAAGGGACACAGCAGACCCTGTACCCACACAAGACTGAAAAAAGCTGCATGGAGTCCCAGGTCCTGCCAGGCCTTGGGCTGCCCCTACACAGATACCCACGGGGGGTCTGGGGAAGGCTTTGGTGGTCAGGGGCTCTGCTTGAACAGAAGGCAAAAGAATTCCAAGTGCTGCATTGCCAGAACACCATTTCCAGAGTTACAACTGTACAGGAAGAGAACACTGCAAACCAGATCAGGAAACAAAGGCGGATGTGATTAGGTACCACCATTGAGAGGACTCCTCCTTCCCACATGGGGACCCAGTCCTCCCTTATCACGCCCCACTCCAGTATTTGAACAAGGGCCCCATTATCTTTTGTCCTTTAAATCTCTTCAGGCACCAGCTTCCTCCCTTCCACCTCACCAGTCACACACACACACACATACAAAACACACACCATACACACATCTCACACGTTATAGATACCCCACACAAATACACACATGATACAGACATCATGTACACACCCACACACCTCATATGCGATGCACACACACATATCATACACACGCCACACACAACACACAGGTACCTCACTGATCACACATTATAAGGGAACAAAGTGTTCCGAGCCATAAAACATTAAGAACCAACACTTACAAATAAATTTGATCATCTTGCTGGAAATTTTTCCAAAATGAATGATGCAGCTCCCTGACTTAGCACGCCTGTACACTGGATATAATTTGTCACTTCCTGATGATTCAGGGGTGTGTGTGAGCCTGTCTTCACCACAGCTATGAGGCCCAAATAACCTGGCCTCTAGCACTGGCTGCTGTCCTGCTTGCTCAGCTTGCCCCAGCCAAGGACACCAAGCACACACCCTTGGGACAGTGGCCTGGACCTTGGCTGTCTGGAACACTCTCTCATGTCTGCATGGCTCACTCTCTTCTTCCATTCAGGACTCAGCTCAAATGCCAGCTTACCTGAGAAATCCTTCCTGGCCATTCATCTCGCATCTTTCATCCCTCTTATATTGTTTTTATTTTATTCTCATAGTATTTCCCACTACCTAATAAATCATGTTGATATGTTTATTTTCTGTTTCCCCCAACTAGAATGTTAGCTTATTCCAGTTCTGTTTCTGTTTTATTATCTTCAGTGCAGTTAACAGTCCTGGCACATAGTAGGTGCTTAGTAAATAATCATCAAGAGAATGAATAAATGATGCCTTCAGCATTCTGACCAGTGTGTGCATGGGGAGACGGGTCACTCCTATCTCATAGAGCCCTTTTTGGCCTGGTCCTTTGCTGTCAGCTGTCACTTCTCAGTGTGGTCAGCAGCTCCTAGCAATTCCCTCACCTTTATCTAATCTGCTGGATTTATAACCAAGGAAAAACTAAAGGTCACCAGGACAAGATCAACCTTAAAATGATTTTTCTGAACAATGCTGATTTCCAGGCTGTGGCCTTTGACAAGTTCCATGCCTGTCTTCTACTATCAATGTCCTGCACAGAGATCTTTGTAGCTTCCTTCAGATCTTGGATGGTTGAGATGTCTGAAGTCCACCTGGAGACACTTCTGCATGCACCTGGGTGCATCTCCAGATGTGCTCACAGATGCCTTCAGTTTCCAGTTTAGCGGAAGGGGGCTGCATAGCTCTACCAGACCATGTTTCAAGGAAAGACAAGAGCAGGTGGGTCCAGTTTAGTCCTCATGAGAATTTAAAGGTTTTAAGAATTTCTGAACTCTTTGTACTGTGGGAAGCGCTTATCTACTGCCAGGGCCTATGGAGAGACCTGGCCAGCCTTGGTACCACTCCAGTGTTGGTTGGTTCTGCGAGGAAGTTTTCCTTCTGCTGCAAAGAAGTCTCTCTCCCTGTAACTTTTACCTACTGGCCCAGCTCTATTCCCTGGAACCCCACAGAATAATTCAAATAAGTCCCTTGCCTTCCATGGTGGCTCAATGCTAAGCACTGACGGGGGATTCACAGTGTATAATGTTAAGAAGTTTCTATTTTAACTGAGGAGTCAACAGTGATTCTAATCAGTCAGCAAACATTTCAAAAATAATGATATTGACTTTACTATTATAATGTTAATAAATGCATATTATAGAAAATGTTGAAGGAGAGAAAAATCCCCGACTGCTAGTATTTTGTTCTGTATGCTTTTTGCATTTTTCCTCCAACAAATGCTTATGGAGAAAATACAAAGGAAAGTGTGCTCTAGGGGCTCCAGGAGAGACTCACAGATAGTTATCCCTAGGAATCTGAAAGGGACTCAAGTTCTAGGACGTGTCCCAGGATACCAAAATCCAATTATATTCAAGTCCCTTGTACAAAATGGCAGAGTATCTGCATATAACCTATGCATATCCTCCCATATGCCTAAATCATGCCTAGATTCTTATAATACCTAATATAATATACATAAATGCCCTGTAAATAGTTGCTCTACTGTATTGTTTAGGGAATAATAGCAAAAAAAAAAAAAAAGTCTACGTGCTTAGTATAGAACCGGGGATGGAATCCAGGGGCGCTTAACCATTAAGCCACATCCTCAGCCCTTTTTTATATTTTATTTAAAGACAGTGTCTTCCTGAGCCGCTGCGTTGCTTAGGACCTTGCTAAATTGCTGAAGCTTGCTTTGAACTTGAGATCCTTCTGCCTCATCCTCCTGAGCTGCTGGGATCACAGATGCGAGCCACCATGCCTGGCTCCAATATTTTTGACCCACAGTTGGTTGAATCCACAGATGTGGAACCTACAAGAGATGGAGGGCTAACAGTCCATCAGACTGGAACCTTCCCCTGTAGATGCTCCAGAGAAAGACATGCTCATGGGCTGTAGAATCAGAAACACTTGGTTTCCAATGTACTTACTAATTATGGGTGAGCCTCAGTTCACTCATGTTTCTGGACCTAAAAATGATACCTAGCTTATTCGGTTGTTGAGGGGATTCAGAGGTAAACCTTGTAAAATATTACCACAGCATCAAAGTATCCAATGAATGTAGCTGCCATAAACGTAATACAGAGTAGACAGGTATTATGAAGGCTAGACAGGTATAGATGATCAAGGCCCACAGGCGTTCAGAGACAAGCCGCTTGCAACGGTTTTCAAAGAGGGCCATACACTGTCAGTTACCCGTACCCGGCCAGCACACTGTCTGATGAAGTGAACTGAATTTAGTGCCCAAATATAATCATCGTTTGACTCCCATCTGGAGGCTCGACTCGCCTGCCTCTTCGCAGAAGACTTGAGCCCTGTATTTGTATGGCATCCTTGTGTCTTTATCCTGCTGCTTGTGGGGAAGGTGCTTCAGGTCTCCTCAAGAAGCAAGCAGGGTGTTAAGCTCCAGTCTCCTAACTGTAATGAACTACTTGGCTCTGTGCTCCTTCTGACCCTGGAGAGGTTGCCTCCATTACAGCCAGACAGTCCCCCAGGGCAGCTCGGCCTGGCCTTACCCACCAGTGCCCCCTCCATGTCTACCTTCAATGGCATTTCTAGGTAGCCAGGGCTTCCTCTGCTTTCTGAGCTGACACACACAGCCACTAGAGAAGGAAGCCACTCCCACAGCCCTGGGAGAGGCTGGTGGGGGGATTGCTGTCACAGCACAGAAATGAAGGGGATGTCAGGAGGAGAGGTACCTTCAAACTAATCCTGTGCCCTGGGGCCTCTGGCTTCCTGGAAAGGGATTCTTGGCTGCCAACACCCCCTCCAGATTTAGATGCCTCTGAGCTGTCCCCATGTCCCATGGGTAGGTCTCAAAAATAGCCCTGGGATAGACCCTAGCGACCGGAAATTGGCCCTTTAAATGAGAATATTTTGGCAAAGGGAATTGTGGGTGTTTGTGCTTCTCCCTCCCCAACCTCTTTCTCTAGTGTGGCACCTAGACAAACTAAATTCAAAATCATTTTCTGTCACGTAGGCAAATCATATTCCCATGATACCAAAATGCATACATTATAAATAAAATATAAACTCATCCAGATCTTATTGAATCCTCTGCTTTCGGAGAACAGTGCCAGTAAGGCCATCATTGGTGTCCCCTTCTACTAGGTAAGTGGAGATCCCTGAAAAGCCCTGGGGTGATGGTGAGACCTTCTCCTGACAGGGGCATGTCCCTCCATGGCATTAACCTCACAGCACCCTGAAGCAGAACTTCCTTAAAGCCATTTACTTACTTCAGGAATGAAACTCATTGGTTTACCAAAGCATCGACAAAGGTGGCCAATCATTCAACTCAAATTTACCACTGAGACTAACCAAGATCCAGAGATGGTCGATATTCTGTCCAGGGTCACTGAGCAGCATCTCAATTTCAGGATAAGAAACACCAGTTTAGGATAACTCTTGCCCAAATCGCATGACATTTGAAGACGGTTGTTGCAAATGAGCACACCTGTGCTGAAGACACCCATAGTGGATAATCTTTTTTAATAAAGTCAAAGTCCATGCAACACCTTGGCCTCCCATGCCTGCCTGTTGAAGAACTGGTATATGAAAAAGCTGAGTCCAAAATCAAAACAATCACAATGTTCTCCCCTGCTGGCAGCCCAAGAGTCCAGCAGGTCTGCTCTGCCTCCTGCCTTTGCTGGTGTTCTTGCCAGTGTACACTAGTGTAGATTCAAGGGGAGTATCCCCACTATGCTGCCTTGTCCATGAAGTACAACACAGAAAATCTGCAAGCCTTGCCCCATCCTTAGCAGCTACAGAGAGAAGGAATCAGGATCCCCCGTTAGTTTCACAGATTCCATAACTGATTTTTCACATCAAAATTTGTGGTACATGGGCTGACAGCAGAACCGAATATTAAAACTCAGGACCTCCCTGAGAAATCGGGCCATACGGTTGCCATGCCAACACCTCACAATGCCAAACAAGTGTGTCTGAAGTCCAGAAGGAACTTGGCTGGCTTCGAACAGCCCAGACAGCAAGAAGGCAGAGCGGCCGCCTGGTTGGCCTCTTACACAGCCCCTCCCTTACCCAGCTCAGCTCTTTGATTCCCCAGGGGATTGATGATGACGCTTGTCTAAATTTGCTCAGATTCTGACATCAGGACTGGCCACCTCATTCTCTAAGAATCTGAAAATCCACATGCAACATTCTGGCCTGCCTTGGAATGGCAAGGACAGTCAGTGGTTACAATTCCAGGGAGAAATCAATTCGAAGCTGCACCTGCCCCTTTCAAGTTGAACAAAGGGTTCCACTCCTAAAGATGCATGACCTTGCATTTCCTTACCTCCTTACTTACAGTCAGGGTGGATTTGCAAAGAACTATCAAGGGGATCTGAAGCTTCGACCATTGACTGCTCTCAGAAATGGGCAAGAATCCTATTTTTTTTTTTTTTTGCAAAGAAGTGCTTATTAGGCTTGCTGTGCTCACCAACGTGGGGACGTGAGGAGCTTCCAGCACAGTCCCTGCATGCAGATCTTATGCTCACTTTAGAACAATTCAGAAGTGAATTAACTCAAAGATAGGAATATAATCGGGGCTGATGCTAGTGGAACAGACTTCCAGAGCTAAAGTTTAAGAACAGAGAGGGAGCTGGCTGTGCGCTTAAGTGGCTAGAGAAGGGAAGGCTTTGTCATTTCAATCCCCCCGGGATTATTACCCTTCCTTTCTTCCTGCACCTTCTCTTCCAGGCTCCCAGGTATCTTCCTGATCCTCTTTTACTCTTTAAACTTAGCTTCCAGATCTCAGCCCCTTTCTTATCTGCAGCAACTCAACACCTGTGGGAATAAGGAGGGGCAAGAAGGTGTTGACAAGCACACTCCCCCCACCTCTAATTCCTACTAGTGTTGTATTCCTCCAGCAGTGTCCTCACTCCCTCATTCCAGGGCTCACATGTGGGAGGAGCAGGAGAGAGGTGCCAGCAAGGTCAGGGTCAGGGTTCTGCAGCAGAGGCTCTGGGTGACTTTCCCATACCTTCTCCCTTCCTCCATGCCCTCCCTTGGCCTTTCTCCCCTTCCAGCTCAGAGCCTCCTCCCATCAGTCATCAGAGAGGGACAGAGCATCTGGCCAGCCTGCATCTCCCCTCCTGGCCCCAGGCTGGCCTTCCCTGAGACCAGCCTAGTCCTCCAGGATGAGGGCAGCTAGGATGAGGGCAGTGTGGGCACTCCCTGGGATCTGGGGCCACTACTGGTCTGGTTGGTTCCAGTTCTAACCTCTTGGTCCACCCAGATCTCAGCACTCTGGGGTCTTGACACAGGAGGCTTTTCCTGCAGTCTTTCTGTCCAAACACTGGTAAGTGCTTTGGAAACAGTGTCCTAGAGAAAGAATCCAGAGCTCAAAAGGAAACCCTCCACCTAAACAGGCTTGCCCCCACAGATGCATCCAGACTGGGATCTAGGATAAAGTCCATAACCCTCAGGTCAGGTTCCTTTGCAGAAATAATGGTTCCTTTGTAAAGGATTTTCACTTCTTCCTGGGTGGGTAACAACAGTGGCATCTGGGGCAGGATGGGAATATGAGAGTGGTCCACACGATTCCTCCATATTCCTGGAGTTCTGAGGCACCTTTGGATAAGTATCTCGTCTTCTAGTCTATACAAACCTCAGCTCTCCTAACCCTGTACCTTCCCGAGGAGCTCCTCACCCCGCCTCTCCCAGGCCCAGATCTTTCCACGTCAGGATTGTACCCTCCCCCAGTCCCCTACTCCAGTTCCACTCTGCTTCCTGGTCCTCCCTCCGCCAGGCTGCTGCGGCCAGCAGTCTATCGGGGGAGGGTGATCCGAGACTCTTGTTCACCACTCGCCCCTATTGGAAGACGCACCAGACGCACCGGTTCGAGTGAGCTCTCTGCGGGTCCCAGAGTCTCCTGCCTCAACAGGTGCCCCCGCCTGGCCGCAAGGAGCTGTCACCCGGTGCCCGAGCGAAGGCGGCGACATGAACGCCCCCTGCAGGACGGCTGGGGCTCCGCATGCCACCGCCTGGGTCCCCAGAGCGCCTAGGGCCCCGGAGCTCCGCCAAAGCCCCAGCCGTTCCACATCGCCTTTGTTTCCCTGCTTGCTTAGCGGTCCCGGGGCTGATCCCGTGAGAAGGAATCACCCAGTCCAAGCACGGACACTGCCGGCTCAACTGCAGTGTGAACCCTAAGGTTGGGGGTGCGGGGCGCATACAGGACAAGACCCTTCCCCGACCCACAGAACCCCCTCGGGAAGGTGTCAATACCGAAGAAAAAGGTTGATACGGGTGAGAAGGGGGCGCGAAGCCAGGAGCAGCGCTTAGCGACCCTTCCCTACCCACGCCCCCACCCGATGTCCTTTATCCTCAGGAGGCTGGAGACCCAGTGCGCACCGCCACCTACGCGCTCAGCTGCGCGGCTTCCACAGCCGCCTTGCTGAGCTCAAGGGCCGGCTGCCTTCTCCGGGGGCAAGACACCCGCAGCCCCTCAGCCTCCAGCCCCGGCTGCGCAGTGCCCGGAGATCCGCCACGTTCCCAGTCGCGCGTGCACGCAGGGCCCACCAAACTTGCAGCACTTTCTCCCAACCCCCACCCGCTGTCACCCTCCCTCCATCCGTGCACCCCGGCCCCGCCGGACCGGCAGAGGTTGCCATAACAACAAATAGGAATGCTCCAACGTATACAAAGCCGGCCTGGCGCGACGGGCCCCGCGCCCTGGGCTGCCGCGCGGGGGCAGGACGCGCGCCGCGGCTCCCTGGCCGGCCGGCCGCGGGGCGCGCCGGGCGTACTCACAATGAGAGGGATGGTGCGGTCCTCGCGCAGCTGCTCTGGCCTCCCGCCGGCCCTCTGCGCGCCCCGGCCGCCGGAGGATGCTGCGTGGGCTCGGTTGTCCTGCCATAAGTAGTAGAAAGTGCCCAGGATCCAGGCTACGGTCAGGATGGCGATGGCATTGGCGCGGATCTTCCTCATGGTGGGCGGCCAGGCGCCCAGGGTGGGAGCCGGGTCCGGCGTGCTCTGGAGGCCGGGGCGGGGGCGCCCGCAGCCCCAGCTGTTTGTTTTCGCTCGCGCCTGGCTGCTCAGTCCCGCAGAGCAGAAAAGGAGAGAGGTGGTGGGGGGGTTGTGATAGGGAGAGACAGGAACGCCGAGCGATCCTCACGGTCCTAATGCCCTTCAGCCCCGAGCGCGCGCATCCTCCGGGCGCCCATTCATTCACGCGCAGAGCCCCATCCGCGCTCCAGCTGCTGCCGGCCGCCCCGGCTGCTGCGCACCGGCAAAGGAGCGCGTCGAATGGAAAGTAGCGCGGGCCTTCTTCCTGCGCTTGGGGACTTGACGAGACAGACTCCCGCGGCGGTATGGCGACGGGTCGGAGCCAGCTTCGTCTCCCACTGTTCGTCGACCGATCGCCCGGCGCTGCCCCCGCGCGGCCCTGGTGGGTCCCGCCTACCCACCCCACCCCCGGACCAAGAGGCCCTGAGTCACAGACTGGAATTGCGCGACCCCCGGCCTTGGCCCACGCAGTGGAGCTGCAGTTCCAGGCGGCGCTCTGAATTGCGCTCCAGCGCTGGGTTCAAGGTGCGTTGCGCGAGTCCTTGGGAACCGGCGCCAGGGCGAGGAGGTATCCTGAGTTTACACTGGAACCCTCCGCAGCCTAGATCCGAGCTGTGGGGCAGCCGCCCGGAGGAAGGTTGGAAGCTGGAGCACTTGACATTCGGGGAGAGCGAAGGGCAAGCGACGTTGCCTCGCAGCCAGTGCGAGGAGAATGGGAGACACACCACTCCACATCTTTCATTGGCCCGGGAATCTCAGTTTTTATGACACTTTCCTCCATCCTGCCTCGCTGTTCCCTGGATAAATCTGAGGTATCTTTACCACCATTCATCAAAAAGAAACAGAAGCCAGAGTGGCCCGACGATTCCTCCGAGGTCACATGGCTAATTAGTGGGAAGTGCCCAGTCCACAAACCATCTGACACTTTTCTACAAGCCATCTGACACTTTTCTTCGACAAAGTGCAAAACAAGGTGATGAGAGACAGAGAACACAGACATCACAGGTTCTGCGCCCTGTCCTACAGGCATGAGAATCAGGTGTGAACTACTCACTCCAGACAAAAGGCCAGGTGGGCTGATTAGCTCTAGGAGACCAGCCCAGGATGGGGTACAGGCGGACACTGGATGAACAGATGGAAAATGATGAAGTAGGGATCACAGAGGGAGAGAGAATTTATTGCAAGGCGGGTCTTCTTTGAGTTGCCAGGGAAAGCTTCTTAGAGAAGTCTGAATAAATCCTTAAGAGGCAGAAGCGGGAGGGGAGGACAGGATCATGAACAGCTGCCCCTGCAAAGGTCTAGAGGGTGGAAGCATTTGTGTTAAGGGGAAAACGCTGTATGTTGGTAAGGGTTTGGTGGGAGTTGAGGCTGGCAATCTGGGCAAGTCTGGACTCAGGAGATCCTTAAATGCTTGAGCAGTGGGCAGGGAGTTTGCTTCCTGTTAAAAGCTACTGGGTATTTTGGCTCTTCTGAAGACCTAGCTAGGGTCAGGGCTGCAAATGAAGCCACCTGTGGAATCAGGCAGTGAGGTCACAGCATCATGTCCTCCCTCACTCACACTACTAGCACCACCCTGAGGCATGGAAGTGTTCCTCTGCTCTCCATTTCTCCAGCATTGTGGAAGTGGACCATGAATATAATAGATGCTTGATACATTCTGTTGAGGCAAAGGGAAGTAACCCCACTTGCTTTTCCCAGAAGACCCAGAGTTTTCATTGCAGTTATGATACCTTGACTCAAAAGACTAATCCTGAGGATACCTACACAATTCCAAAAATGTCCCAACCAGGGAGGTGACCCTACAAAGCAGAGAACACACCAAAGAGGGTCTATGGAAATAGCAGGGAGTCATAAACAACAGAGACAAGGGGACAGAGATGCCACTGGTCCTGGGGCAGTAGTATAACTTGCTATCCCAGGTCTCTTTTGCCTGGGGAGTTTCATCAAACTGCCTAGGACCCAGGGTTCATTTGCACAGATGGAGAAAATCCCAGTGAAGCCACTGCCTGGTTTCACAGGAATCATGGAACAGATCCAGTGTCATAGCATCTGCAGGAGGCCAAGGAAGACCTTGCTCCTTAGGCATCAGGCTCCACAGACCTCTTTAGTCAACCATGAAAATGAAAGGGAGCTGCCTTCCTTGGTGCTGCCTTCTCACGCAGGTGATCAGGAGGCCAGCCAGGTGGGAAGACTAGAGGAATGGCCCTCTAGTTGCCAGAAGTTGCTCCCTGCATCCCAGCCTGTCAATGCATGTCTGGTTGCCTTTGATCTTGAGAGAAGCAGGTGAAAGGATGTGGGGTCCAAAGGCATCCCCTCAACTTGAAAAACTCACCCCTGGGTGTGGAGGATGAGGCTGGGCCATGCCAGGCTGACATCAGGCTGATGGCTTTCTGGTGGCTCCAGAAAAGGTTCCATGAGGCAAGGGAGGGAGCAGATGGAATTTGGCAGGGTTTCTACAAATCTCACCACTTATTCCCCAGGACTCAGGGGGGCCAATTGTTATTATCTGGCAGCTCTGTCCCTAAGATAAGACTTCCCTCACCCTTCACCAGAGGGGTGTAGCCCTTCCGGAAGGTGTTGGATTGCACAATAGCTCTCAGATGGGCACTTCCCTGGGGATGGAAGTAAGGAGGGCTGGAAGTTACCATCCTCATCTGACAGACAAATTTGACATAGAGGTTGACTTGATGTGCCTTAAGGCACATCTGGCACTCTGGCAGAACTAGGGACTAGACACTGCCACCTTGGCTACAAACCATGGTCTTCCTTCCAGATTTGAATCACAAATGGGCCCAGAACTGAGTCTGAGATAGATTTCTGTGGCCAAGGGTGAAAATGAACATTGTTTCCTCTCTGGGCCTAGGAGTGGATCTCAGAATGACAGAATCAAAACCATCCCTTAGGGAGACATGCTGATTCCTAATGCTCATTGAACTTTGAAAACAAGAGTAATTGTATTAGCTACAGTTTACTCAGGACCTCCCAGGTGCCAGCCAGCCCCCATGCCAGCATTCCACATAGCCTATCTCTAAAGTTCTCAATCTCTTGAGATGAGATTATCATCCCCACCTGCAGATAAGGATCCTGAGGCTTCATGAGGCTGCTCAATTTGCCTGGAGTCATATAGCAGGTCAGTGTGGAGCTGGGTTTAAATCCTAAGCCATTTTCAATGCCAGTGTCTGGGCACCAATGCACGGGAGTCCATAGGGTGCTTAAGAATTCTATGTGCAGAGGTCTCAGGTCACTTTGAGCCTGTCTTCTCCTCTGTAAAAGGAGGGATACAGAGATGCTCTCAGATTCCCTCCAACTGAGCCATTTTAGACTTCTAGTTCTTGGGCTTCTTCCCCTGTTTGCTATTTCTCTCAGACTCAGTTCCCCTTCTCTTTTAAGGCTAACAAAGCTGGCATGGGCTAAGCTGGGATCCCTGGGTGTTTGATGTGGAGCTGGACAACTCAATTCAAATGCTAATTATGTCACGGAGTAGTTGAGCAAATTCCTAACCTGTTTCCTCAACTGTAAAATGAGGGTATTATCCTTTAACTTGAAGCCCTGTTGGGAAAGACTGGATGAAATAAAGCATATAAAATTCAGTGCTTAGTGACCACCTCAATCTACTGGAGACCCACTCCCACAGACGTGCTGCTGACTTCTGGGGGTGAGAAGGGACTCCTGAGGGGCCTGCCCGGGGAACATGCAGGGGATTGCTGCCATTGCTGCCAAGAACAGACCACAGGCCTCTCCAGCCATGCCTAAGGTCTGAAAAGGATGGATTGTCCTGCTCAACAGGTGGGTGGATGACTCTTCCAGAGACTCTGCTGGGCAGGCTGGAGGCAAGGTGGGAGACAGGCACAGAGCAGGGCCCTTTGTGTCTAATACCCTTGAGACCTGTGCCAGC